>JARYGA010029448.1:0-59187 GCA_030545235.1 Helianthus tuberosus | reverse complement strand
CGATCCGCACCACATCCTGCACTGTATCCTGATATTTGAAGCAATAGAAGAACAAGGCAGCTGCGATTGTCAGCTCCTGAGGTTTTATACCGGCGATCTAGATTGATCAAGGGCTTTCCTCGTACATCACGTGTCAACCTTTACTTTTTTGCTCATTGTTTGATCATCGATACAGCTCTATATCCTGGGCTGTATCCTCAAACTGTTTTCACAACTAATTTGGTTAACACATTTTTCACATATAAATTTAGCACACTACCTCACTTAACTAATTTGATCACTTAATTACTTAGGTAATTTTTGACCAAAACAATTTGGCGTCCACCGTGGGGCAAGTGGTGCTACTTTTACTAAAAATCTTTGTAAAATCATTAATCGGTTTTCTATTTTCAAAACTTTTTGCCACATTGTTTACAATGGCCTCAAGATCAAACATGAGCTCTTCCACTATGTCTGCTACAACCTCTGCTACTACTGGTTCGGTGCTTCCACCACCTCCTCCAAGGATGCCATTTTCTTCACAATCTCAAGATGTTATCCCTACTCGGAGTGTCCAGGGATCTGCTCCCGTTTTAGCCTCTAACGATGAAATTTTGACTTTATTTGGAAGTGTGCAGGAACAAATGTGGCAGCAACAGGAGACTAACCAAATGCTGTTAAGAGAAATACAACTCTTAAAAGCTAGCTCGAGTAGACCCGCTGAAGAAACTGTCACTCCTATACAGCCCAGGGCTTTGAACTTCAGTTCCGCAGTTTACACTGAGGATAATAGGGGGAATATCGTCCCAAGTCATTCTCAGAATCATACCCCTGAGATACCCTCTTCGGTCAGGATATCAACTGTGAGAAGTTCAGGATATGCTTCAGGATATGGCCAAAATCCTCAGAACGGTAATGTGTCAAATAATAATATTCTTGCTACTAACAATAATGGCTCTTTGCAGGATGCATGTATGACGTCAACATTTACCAGGGAGCTCCAGAAATTGAAGGACATGATATCCAGTGTACCTGGAGTGGTCCAGCCAATTCCGGAAGTATCCCAGGACAGCCACAGGATATCCCGCTTTGCATATCCCATCTGTGATGCTGAAATCCCAAAGAGATTTCAGACTCCCAACATGAAGCTGTATGATGGGACTGCGGATCCTGAAGAGCATATTGCCCAGTATAGGGAAAGAATGGAGATTAACCCTATCCCTCCGGAGCTTAAGGAAGCATGCTTATGCAAGGGATTTGGTTCTACTCTGACAGGATCAGCCTTAAAATGGCTGTTAAACGTTCCTCCTCACTCAATTACTTCGTTTGCTCATTTGGTTAATTTATTTAACAGTCAATTTTCTTGTAGTCGGAGTTTTGAGAAACTAACCAGTGACCTTTACAGGATAACCCAAGGGCCTCAGGAATCCTTGAGGGATTATGTGAACAAATTCAGTCGAGAATCCTTGGATATCCCACATCTTGATGTTGCAACAGCTGTGCAAGCTTTTAAGATGGGATTACAAAAGGATTCTCAGTTTTATCAGGATCTTGTAATGAATCCCTGCAGGAATCTCGACGAAGCTCATAACAGGGCTTTGAGATATATCCGTCTGGAAGATGACAAGAAGATGCAGGAGAGGATGAATTCTACCTCAACCTATGAATCAACTAACAGGAAATCAGAAACCTCATATAAGCCATATCGCTCCAGGCCATATGGCAGAAATGATAACAAGAAAGTGAACGCTGTTGAAGACGAGGATCCTGAAGAATATCCTGATTTATCTGAATACTGCTTTTCTGTTAATATACCTGAATTAATGTATGCTATGCAGGGCTTAGGGGACAAAGCTAGGTGGCCTCGAAAGAACCATCAAAAAGCTGATTGGAAGGATAAATCCAAATGGTGTGCCTTCCACGAAGACTTCGGACATATGACCGAGGATTGCATTGCTTTAAGGAAGGAGATAAGTTACCTGTTAAGCAAGTGGTATCTGAAGGACTTGCTGGGAAAAAAGAAGAATAAAGGGCAGGATCCCGAGAAGGATCCTGAACGAGCAGCATCACCCCCAGCAGATGCCAAGATAATTAACTTTATTTCAGGAGGATCCGACATTTGTGGGACTTCGTATTCGGCGGCCAAGAGACATGCAAAGGAAGCTAAGAGCGAGAGGGGAGACAGACCAGTCAGAATGACTACCCTCACAACTGATAAAGTGATCACTTTCGATAGTGATATCAGGGATACTGTTCAGGATCCTCACCATGATGCTTTAGTGATAACATTATATGTGGCTAACCGTTTTGTACGCAGGATACTGGTAGACAACGGTAGTTCTGTCAATATAATTCAGCTGGAAACATTGAAGAGGATGAATGTATCTCCGATGGATATCACTTCGAAGTCCACTGTGCTCGTTGGTTTCAGTGGAGAAGCTAGGAATACCGTAGGGGAGATAAAGTTACCAGTATATGTTGAAGGGGTCAACTCGATACAACGTTTCTGTGTGATGGACTCCTTATCCTGCTATAACATCATACTGGGAAGACCATGGATTCACGATATGAAGGCTGTGCCATCAACATATCACCAATGCATCAAGATCCCTACCCCTTGGGGGGTTGTCAAGGTGGAAAGTGATCAACAGGAAGCGAAAGAATGCTACTCATCCTCGATGAAATCCTCAACTAAGCCCAGTACAACATAGCAATTAAAGATGCGGGCCCAGGATATCGAGGAGGATTCGGAGCAGGATGTGAAGAAAATTATCCTGGATCAGGATAATCTTGATATCTCGGTGCTCGTAGGAACCAATATCCCTTAGGATATTGGAGAACAGTTAACTAACTTTTTGAAATGCAGGATGTCAACGTTTGCATGGAAGCATGAGGATATGACAGGCATATCCAAAGACATTATCACTCACAAGCTTGGAATTAACAAATCATTCAAGCCTGTTTAGCAAAAAAGAAGAAAATTCACTCCTGAGCGGAATGCGATTATCCAAGAGGAAGTTGAAAGATTGTTGAAGTCCATGATGATCAGAGAAGTCAAGTTTCCAAGATGGCTAGCAAACGTAGTTGTGGTACAGAAGAAAAACGGGAAATGGAGAGTCTGTGTAGATTACACGGACTTGAACAAGGCTTGTCCTAAAGATCCATTTCCTCTCCCTCATATCGATGCAATGGTAGATGCTACTGCCGGACATGAAATGTTAACATTCATGGACGCATCCTCAGGATTTCAGCAGATTCAAATGGAGCCTTCGGATCAGGAGGATACTGCTTTCATGACACCAACAGGTATATATTGCTATACTGCTATGCCTTTCGGTTTGAAAAATGCAGGTGCAACGTACCAGAGATTGGTAAACATGATGTTCAAAGATAAGCTGGGGGACACCATGGAGGTATATATTGACGATATGGTGGTAAAATCTAAAAGAGCTGAGGATCACCTCTAGGATATCAAGGGAGCATTTGATATCCTGGATCAATACAACATGAAGCTGAATCCTGCTAAGTGCCATTTCTGAGTGGGGACAGGAAAGTTTCTTGGATATATGGTGACAAAAAGGGGGATAGAAGCAAGCCCAGAGCAGATCAAAGCTATCCTGGATATAAAATCGCCCTCAAATATGAAGGACGTACAAAGGTTGACAGGCCGAGTAGCAGCTTTGAATAGATTTATTTGAAGATCCTCAGAAAAATGCAAGGAATTCTATGATATCCTCAAAAAGAATAAGAAATTTGAATGGGGAGCAAAGCATGAAGCAGCCTTGCAGGATTTGAAGCGATATCTCTCAACCGCACCTCTATTGATGAAGCCTGAAAATGGTGAACCACTATCCCTATTGTTTTGGTCAAAAATTACCGAAGTAACTTAGTGATCAAATTAGTAAAGTGAGGTAGTGTGCTAGAAAGTGTGTTGAAAATATGCTTGTTAAGTTATTTGGAAAAACAGTACTCAGGATACAGCTCAGGATATTGAGCTGTATCTATGATCAAACAATGAGCAAAAGTAAAGTAAACGACACGAGATGTACGAGGAAAGCCCTTGATCAATCTAGATCGCCGGCATAAAACCTCGGGCGCTGACAATCGCAGCTGCCTTGTTCTTCTATTGCTTCAAAAATCAGGATACAGTGTAGGATGTGGTACGGATCGACTAAGTGTTACAACGAAACTTGAATACTAGTGTGGTGTTTGCAATGAGCTAGAGAGTGAAAGTGTATGAGAGTGTTAGTGAAAAATTGTGTGTTCTAAGCTGATCCGCCCCCATCTATTTATAGTAAAGATAAAATAACAAACTACCCTAAACTTGCGGGATCCACCGAATATTCCTTCTTCGAACGTTGTAGACCTGGTCTTTCGGGCTCAACGTCTCTCCCTCAACAAATTCGTCCGAGTCTTGTGGAGAAGAAGTCCTCTTGACCGTTAGCAAGTCTCAACCTTTAACCTGCACGTGGTTAATTCAATAAGCCTCAGGATATCGCCCAAGATGTTAGCAATATCCTCTTCCAGCATCCTGATCACAAATAAACAAACAAAGGCAGGATATTGATCAGGATACGTATGTTAAGAAAATGACCCCTAACAATTGTCCCCAAATATATCGGTTGGTATACCAATCCAACGGATATATTTCAAAAGTTTCACCTCATAACTTAAGGTAATTAATACGACTAGACCCTTGAAATGACAGCGGTGCAACTTCCAAAGCATTATTTACTCTTTACCCCCTATATTCATCCTATATTAACCGAGGGACTCCCTTTTACACTTATCCTTATCTTCAAGTGGACATCAGGTATTTCCCCTTCTATCCTTCTTTCTTGAATCGCTATTAGTTTGCTTAATACTTTTTATGGCACCACGAACGAAATCCTGATCGGACCGACCAACTTCAACCCTCGTAAGTCAAAATTTCATCGCCGATCCATCAAAGGAGATCTGCTGCTTCAACAATGCCGACATCGCTGCTCTTAAAGATTCCGGTGCCTTTCCCACCGGAACGGTCTTTCGCCCCTTCGACCAGGAAGCCCGATCGGACGCATCATCCGACGAGTGGGTTTGTTTTTTCGCTTATCCTTTCTCTCTCGGACTCCGGTACCCATTTCCACCCTTTATCTCTAGCTTTTTTCGACCTCACCGGCCTTAGCTATGCCCAAGTTATGCCAATGGTCTGGCGAATCTTGATAGTGTTGGATCAAATCAAATCTCGCCATTTTCCTAACCTACTTGTTGAGGACCTTCCTATAGCATACCGACTGAGATCCCACGGCAATCACCGTTTTCTTCTGTTTTCCATCAAAAACCCTCTGGTTCTCAAAGCCACCAAGAACGAGGATCGATGGCGACGAAAATTTTCTTCGTAAAAAGAGACTCTATTGATAAGGGTTTCGATTTACCGGTTAAATGGTTAACCAAGGGTAGGATTTAGGGTTTTAGGAATATCCCCAATTATATCTTCAAACTGTATCCCGGACTTATATTCTGATGTTTTTATGCAGCGAATTTCAGAGATTTAGTGCCTCCCAGTGCAGAATCCGAATCCAAGATCAAGGAAATCTACCGTCTTCCTGCCAGTGAAAGAACTTTTTCCCTGTCTCTTACAGATTCACACCAAAAATCAAGCTCAGAAATGTCTGGTAAGCACATTCTCATATATTAATTATTTTTCAAAAGTATGATGGGTTTAAGAATATCTTCCCTTGTGTAGTACCAGTCGTCAACCTTGAAGGTTTCGAACTTGACGAGTTGGATTGCTACTCCAGCCTCGAGCCCACCAAACAAGAATCCAAGCCAAAGTCGTCTGCTACACCAAAGCCTACCTCTTCGAAAACTGTTTCTGCTCCCAAAGGCCCTCCGGCATCCAGGACCCGGGCATCTAGCTCTCGGAAGAGAAAGGAGACTGACTCCCCAGCTGTTTCTGAAATATTCTCTCTTGAGAATCATGGGTTCAATGAAGCCACCTCATTCCTCAAACTGGTAGAATTTTCTTTTCGATATCCTGTACAAGTATGTTAGTCTTTATCCTGCTTATTTTTCACATTAATACCTGTGTCTTTATCGATAGGGTCTGGATCGTCTTATGCACTTATACGAAGACGCTTGCGGGCTTAACAAGATGTTGCAGATCCAGCTGGAGAAAGTTCAAGCCACCATAGCTGACCAAGGAACCATTGCGGCTGCCAAATCCCAGCACTACGAAGACAAATACAAGGCAATGACCCAGGAACATCAAGCTGCCCTCCACAAAGCTAACGAGAACGCTCAAGCCAAGCTAGATGCCGCCTTTCTTCAATATCAGCAGAATATGAGCTCATACCGGGATAGCCTCAAAGCATCCGTGGTCGTCTCCCTTCTCCAGGCCAGGATAAAGATGGCTTATGAGGCCATGGATTTGGGTTTTGAATGCCCCTCCTGGAACGTAAAGACTTGGGAGGCGAAACTAAAGGATCTTGGAGGTCATGCCGTCGCTCATTCTGCAAAGCATGCTGATGAAGAGCCTTCGAAGGCGGCAGAGGAGGTGGCCAATGCTGATGATGATGCCGAGAAGAATCCTGAGGCTGATGCTGGGGCGAATGCTGGCAAGGAGGTTGTTGATCAAGAAGGTGCCGCTTCTTAGGCGGCGAAATGGGCGATGACGGATATACGTGCCAAGGCCGGAGCCCATTTTTAAATTTCATGGTTGTGGTTGCATAAACAATTTACTTTTCTTGTCTTCGAACAATTTACATTTCCTGCACTAGAACAATGTGATGACCAAAGGTGGATGGGTCCTAGGTTTTAGGATGAAGCCCTTGGTCATCAATTAGTATAACTCGTTTTGAATATGATAACGGTTGCAGGTGGATAGGTCCTGTCTTGAGATATATCCTGCAACCGTTACACAAGTATAGTAAAAACTAATTGTGCTTTTGGAGGATGGGCCTCGGTTTGTGGTGAAACCAAAAGCACAACTTTTGACTTGTTAATAACATAACTATCTTTTGACTTATTTGCTGTTGTCTTGCATTACTTAGTGTAATTCTTAAAAATTTCGTATTACTATCTTATGAAAATATCCTGATCAGTATACTCAGAGATATACTATAAAAACCTTTTATTAGATAGAATTTCCAAACGTTCCTTAAACTTTGTAAAAATTTCCTTAGAAAGTGAAAAATAGTCTATCTTTTCAACACCAAGTTTTAATAATATTTAAATGATCAGAGTTCCAAACTAATACTGGTTTCAAACACCCTAATCAAATATCCTGAAAAGGACTTTGAAAATACATCAGGATACTTAAAATAATGTTACAAAAAATTTATACGACGTTTAAAAAGGAAAGATCATACCAGAAATAGGGTATAAACCTATTACCAAACTTTAGTCCCTTTGCAACTCATCCAATGAAGATGTCCCCTGTGCAAGATACTTAGTGTATAAGTTCTGAGCCTCATCCTTTTAATTTTACATCACCATCTTGGCAGGAATGTCCCCTGTGTACAACGTCTTCTAACACTTTAGAAATCTATTGAATGTCAGTTTCCATTGCACAGGCAATTTTTAAGTCCCAAGGGTAAAACCCAAGGATGTACTGGAGATAAATCCCTTGTATCCTGGGGAAAATCCCAAATTTTCATGCGCTACAGGCAGGAGTGTATAAACTCCAAGACTTAGAAAGGTGAAAACCTTTAAACCTTAGAGAGTATGAAAATACCCTTTCGTGATAGAGGGTGACCAATCCTCATATAGCGTTAGGATTCAGGATATAGCCAACAGTAACGAAATTGTCAGCCACTTTTACATGGACTGGTCCCGCCACCTTGAACTATCCCTGAATAACTTGCGCTCCAGGCGGGGTGTTTAAACCCAATTCGGAAGAAAGGTGAATACCTTTAAACCTGTGAAGGGATCAGTATCCCTTAAACGTGAGAGAGGGGGCCAATCCTCTAATCTTTCGAGTTATCCTGAGTACATATCCTGGAGCTATATCCTGAAACATATCTTGCAAAACAATTGTAAACTAAGGTGGGTGTTAGCTTGGCTAACACCCAGCTAACACCCCTCCGATGCTTAAGTCAGTATTGGGTTGCAAATAACAAATTAAACCAAACATATTTAAAAAAGGTAGAATTCATACCATCCTGAGTTAGAAATTAAATTCTAGACTCACTTGAAATAGAGCTTAAGGTGTATAGCATTCCAAGATCTCGGTAGCATATCCCCCTCCATATTCTTGAGTCTATATGCTCCTTTCCCTGCTTCTGATTCAACTTCATACGGTCCTTCCCATTTTGGAGCTAACTTGCCATCGGCAGGATTAGTAGTATTCTGAAAAGCCTTTCTTAACACCCAATCTCCAATCTTAAATCTTCTGGTTCTAATATTCTTGTTATATGCCTTGGATATTCTCTGTTGATATGCTGCCATCCTTAGCCTTGCCGCATCTCTCTTCTCATCTATAGTGTCTAAATCCTGAGTCAAGGCTTCAGGATTCTTCTCAGGATCACTTAGGGTAGATCTTGCAGTAGGTATTGTCATTTCCGTTGGAATCATTGCTTCTGCTCCAAATACCAAGGAAAATGGGGTTTGGCCTGTTGCATTCTTCACCGTTGTCCTATCTGCCCATAAAACAAAGGGTAATTCTTCTGCCCATCTTCCTTTTTTGGCTCCTAGTCTCTTCTTTAAGTTATTGACGATTATCTTGTTTGAGGATTCTGCTTGTCCATTTGCTTGAGGATGTACCGGAGTAGACGTAATCATTTTGATTCCCCAACTTTTGCAAAAGTCAGTAGTCCTCTTACTTATGAACTGAGAACCATTGTCACAGATTATCTCAGCTGGTACTCCGAATCTGGTCAGGATATTTCTCTTGATGAAGGATACTACTTCTTGGTCTCTTACTTGAACGAATGCTTCTGCTTCAACCCACTTAGAGAAATAATTCGTCATTGCTAGCATAAAGACTTTTCCTCCCGGAGCTTTTGGTAGCTTTCCCACTATATCCATACCCCACTTCATAAATGGCCAAGGGGAAACAATAGGATATAATGGTTCAGCAGGTTGATGCAGTATGTTACTATGTCTTTGACATGCGTCACATCTTCGAGCATATTATGCTACATCCTTTCTCATTGTTGGCCAATAATATCCTGTCCTTAATACTTTTGAGAATAACGACCTGCCCCCAGCATGGTTACCACAATCCCCTTCATGTATATCCTGAAGTACTTCTTTGGCTTCGGGATCCTCCAAGCATCTCAAATACGGTCCTGCAAGAGATTTTGTTGGATCTGAGTTTCTTTTTGATTGTATTTTCGTTTGAAATAAAGATGGAAATGAAAGAGTTGTGCAGCGGAATTAAGATGAAAACAAACTTTGCATACAATCAAACAGGAGTAATACTTTTAATCAAACATCTTTACACAATGAACCGAATGATTGAATTTGTTTCAACAACGATTACAATGATTGATGTAAGAATGCAAACTCCCCCTCAGCCAGAGCTCAGTAGTTTGTTCGTGCAAAGAAGACGATGTGGTGAAAGAGCTAATAGAACAGTACCAAGTACTGAACTATTTATAGGCACTTGCAAACCACTGAGCATCTTTAGCTGACGTCACCATGAAAGTGACATCTAACCTCCTAACAAACTCTAACCTCTGATCTATAAACACTGATGTACTAACTACTGCTATTACATTGTATTACATAAAAGACACTTAAACATCTGCTGCATACTTCCACTGCTGTGACCCCAGCAGTGCTTGTCCGGATCAGCAGTACTTGACTCAAGGCAGTAGATTGAGTCAGCAGAGCTTTGGTCTTCCATCAGTCTTTGACATTGGTCAGTAGATGCAAAGCAGCAGTTGTAGGTCAGCACTTAGTAAGATCAGCAGATAGGAGGTCGGTTGATACAAGACCACTTTCAAGGGGAGAGATTTGCATGAACTAATCTGTAAACGTCTGCTTATTCTGGATCCACTGCTCTGATCCAGTTTTGGCTTTAATTATCTGTTCCTCTGATAGGGTTCAATCCCAACAATCTCCCCCTGGAACAGATAATGCCAAAACTCTTCATTATTTGTGGAAATCTTTATTGCCTCATCAACAGTTCCCTTATCTGACCTTTAAATTGTAATTCAAAGTCTAGGGCATCTGTATCTTCATCATCCCTGCTAAGTGGAAGATCAAGGAGATCCTGCAAATCTTCAAGACTCAGGCCAAGAGCTTGTTCCCTTGATATTTTCTCCACTTCTCCACCAGGCCTGAGCAAAGTCAATACGCAGGTCTGTTTGTCAGTTTCCCACTTTTGTATTTTTGAGCCTGGTGGGTTTCTTGGGAGATGTTTATTTGCAGAAGTATTTGGTGAGGCAGGCCTGTTCATAGCTGGCTGAGCAACACATGCAGATTGTTCCAATTCAAGATCTTCTTTTATCATTACTTCCGTGCCAGCTTTTACAATGGCATCTCCGGCTAAAAGATCTTGAATTGTTTCCATGCTGAACTGGTTTTTGCTCCTTCTTTTGTAGATGGCAGCACCAGCTGGAGCAGTGGTTCTTTTGATTTGCAGCTTTGGTGGTCTTTTAGAAACCTCTGCTTTGGAGTAGTCAGGTTTTTGTGGAACTCTTGGATCTTTCTTTCTAAGTTCCTCTAATCTTTTATAAGTTGCCCTGACTCTATCTTCTCCCCACTTTGACACTGAAGTCCTTGACCCATAATCTGCTGTAATCAGCTCCTCTTTCATTCTCTTCAGCTCTAACATCTTTTCAGCTTCAAGTTGCTTGAATCTTTCAGGAGGAGTTTGCTTGACCTTATTTTTGATCATGTATTGAATCCTGGCTGCTTCTTTTTCAAGCTCAGGAATGGTCCAGTTTTTGTACATGTGTTTCTCCCCCTTGTATTTCTTGTAGGTCATGATGTTTTCAATGTAGTCTTTTCTCAAGGACTCATCTGCCCTATCTGAAATTTTCTGACATACATTTTTAGCAAATCGCTCCATAGTATTGACCTGTGAGAGTAAAAACTGATAGTTTTGTTGAAACTCTCTATCAGATTTCCCTCTTCTGTTTTTGAGTGCAATATCCTCTGCTTGCTTGGCCTTGAGTTTCAAGTAATCATCAATATTGTTAGGCCTGGGATATTCTGCAACTGATGGCAAACTCCTTTTGGCTGGGTCATCTTCATAATAAAAAGATTTGATTTCTTCTCTGACTGCAATGAGTTCCAGAGGGAATGAGACACCAGCAAGAGGTAGTGATTTTATAATTTGAGCTGAAGAGAGAGGTATGGGTTTTGGAATAGTGACAAGTGACAGGGATTTTGAAGATGTTGGTGATGGAGATGTGTTATCATCTTTTAAAATTAGCCTTCTCCTTTTTGTAGGAGGGACTGATGATGTTTTGGATGGAACAGTGGTGGTAGATGTAGTGGCAGTGGATTGTGATTGACTAACAGCTGTTGAAACAACTGGTGTTTCAACCACTATTGTCTTTACAACAGATGTTATAACATCTGCTGTCTTCTGCTGTGTGTCAGCAGGTGTTGTTTTTGGTGGTGATGATGGTAAAGCAGTGGATGTTGTGTGTGTTGAAGTGGTGTGTGTTGATGGAACAACTGTTTGGCAAGCAGTAGTTTTTGTAACTCCTGTTGCATCAGCTGTTTTGTATGGTGGTTTTTGAGCAGACTTTGAACGTCTGATTGGAATGGATTTGGGTTGCCTCACTTTTCTAGTAGGCTTCTTCTTTTCCTCAACAGGATTTTCATGATCCTTTGACCCAGAAGTACCCTGATCTAGATGATCCATTCTGTCCACCCTGGCTTTCCTTTTGGCCTCTCTATCCCTTTTTACACTTGCAACTGCTTCTGCTAGTGCATTTGTTGTCACATCAATTTTCTTGCTGCCATCTGGCAAAGGGATCTTTTTGGTCATGTTTGAATTTTCTGGTGCAAGATAGAGACCATCCTCTATACCCTTCTTTTTCCACTCCTTAATTTTCTCCCCCTTTTTGGCATTATCTTCTGGGAGTTGATGAATGTAGCGGACTTTTGGAGGAGCAGTGCCAGTGGTGTGCAAGATCTGAGTTTTGAGAGCCTTTAAATCAGCCTGAGTGGTTTTGAACCTTGACTCCATTGCATTTCTCAGCTGTTGTACATGGTATGCATGTTGCTGATCTGCTAATTGTGCTTGTTGGTGGATAGAAGATTGAAATAGATTCCAGAGCTCATTTGTAGCAGGTGCCCTTTGTGGAGCAGGTGCTTGAGGTGGAACAGCAGTTGTTTGTACCTTCTGAACTTGTAACACCTGTTGTAGCATAACTTTGAGTTCTGCAACAGAGTTATCAAGCTTTGCAATACGATCCGTCAATTTCTGGTACTTTAAACCATCACCCAAGTTAATGGGATCATCTGATTTCCCACTAGCAGTGGTTTTATCAGTGGTAGATGTAGGGAATATTCTCCAAACATTAACCACTGATGCCCCTTTTTCTTGGTACTGGGGTCTTCTTCCTTCAACACTTGACAACCTTTTGATGTTGCCAGTAGGATAAATAAATCCACTGGTGGTTGGCAGAGGTGCTATAAAAGGAATTGCCTCCAAGGAAGTCTTATTAATGTAACCACTGTCCAAATGTAACCCAGTGGGTGTAACACTTGTAGTGGCTGCTTCACTTGGATTACCACCAAGAGTTACTTGTAACTCAAGGGGTGTAACCTCCTCAGGTTGTGTTGGTGGGTTAGCAAAGATTGATACATCAGACCCAGTCAGTTGTTGAGGTATATTCTCATTGGTAGGTGATTGAGAAGGACTGGTTAATGCCTGGTTCAAATCAATTGCATCCAACAGTGGTTTTATTGGTGAGGGAATTGTGGATGTGAAGGATGGTGTAGAAAATGGAGTTGCCCCGGGTAATGAGCTGTGGATGATAGAAACGAGTGTTTCTAGAGCATCATGATGTGGAGACCCTATTTGTACAACCTGTTCTTTTGGTGAAGAAGCAGGAGGAGTTGTGGTTATGGGTTGAGATATTTGTACCAACTGCTGTGAGGAAGTAGCAACAGTGGTTTCTTGTGACATTTGTGTTGTCACAGGCAGGAGCTCTGGTATCTCATCTTCCAGAGTTGCCTTTTTGATGGGTTTTGTGGGGTTTTGAGTTTTTCTTTTTGGCTTTTTGGAGATAATAGGTGTGGGTTTCAAAGCAGTTGTGCTGCTGCTTTGATCACCTTGAGCAGTGGGCTCAGCAGCAGATACCTGAGGAGCAGTTGTAACTGCTAAAATCTGCTCAGGCACCTCTGCTTGTGTTTTGCAAGGTGTGGACATCCTTGTGAAAGTTTCAGCAGTTAAGCAATTTGTTTGAATGAAATCACCTTGTTTTATTGCAGCAGCATCCTTCTTTCCAAGTTTCATTTCAAAATAGTAACTTAAAAATCTTGGAAAAAGGAGGAATGCCTTTGTTTCAACATTTTTAACCAAATCATTAAAAATTTCCTGGGAGTAGTTAAAATTTTCATCTTGAAGAATTGCAAATCCCAGTTTCTGAATTTTTAATGGTATCTCATTGAAAGAAGTGGTTTTGTTTGAAACACATTTTAAGAGGGTGTGAAATAAAAATCTTGTTGCAAGAGGAAAGTAACCTTTTTCTAGGGTGTCCTTTTTGACCTCTGCATTGTACCCCCTTTCCAGAAAATCATTTTTTAACTCGTTTTTAGGGAAAGTAATTTTACCTTCTTGATCGTCGAGTTGAAAGACCTCTGAAATTGTTTGCGGTGTAATCTTGACTTCTTTTCCCTTTAAAGTAGAGTTAATGGCTATTACAGCGTCTCCTTGTGTTTCAAGGATTGCATTCTTCCAAAACTCCCTTTGGGTTGCCAAGTAAATTGGTGCATCCGCTGTCAACAAAGTTTTGTACTTTGAGGCGGTGATGATATCAATGATGGAATCGAACTCCTTTGTGGAACTTGGTTTTATAAGAAGACCAAGAAGATTGTGAGATGGTTTGTGTGGAATTTCAGTGGAGATTGCCTTTGGAGAGGCTGTTTTTGATGAAGATTTTGATGAGGGTTTTGCAGATTTCTTTGATTTAGTCATTTTGAGGATGAATGATCGAAGAAATTTGTGGAAGATGAGATGAAAAACTGTTTTGAGAAGAGAATTTTTGAGAATTCAATTCGACAGTAAAACCCTGTTTTGGTGGTGAGTGGGGGATTTTATAGGGAAAAAAGTGAATGCTGAGGTGGCAGCCGTTACAAAAGGTCTGACCAATATGTACTGCCCACGTGACAACCCCTGTTGAAAGTGAAGGACAATACTTTTGTGTGATATGGACATATGAAAGCAGTGGATGATTTTTACTATCAGTGGATAGCATATCAGTGGATAATACACTGCTTTTGAACAACAGAGTTTATCAAATAATGAAAGAGCAGGGGTTGACTTTCAGCAGTGGACAGACTTTTGAAGAAGGCAGACTTTTGAATAATCAGTGGTTAATGGCAGACTTTTAAGGATTTAATGAAAAATTTTCATTTTTAGCTATTTTTAAGGATGGAGTTTTGATTTTCTGAAAACATTTTGTTGCTTTTATTCATAGAAAAACAAGATGTTGCTTGTTATTCCATGTTCAGCATCCCAATCCTAGAGACCAAGCTTTCAAAAGTGGCTGTATCAAGTGCTTTTGTGAGCACATCAGCTAGCTGGTCTTTAGTTGGGACATGATGCAGAGAAATCAAACCTTTTTCATAGCAATCCCTCACAAAGTGATGTCTGATGTCGATGTGTTTGGTGGTTGAATGGGATACTGGATTTTTGATGATATTTTCTGCTGCCTGACTGTCCAACATGAGTGGTATCTTTAAGGCAGTGATACCAAAATCCAGTAACTGATTTTGAAGCCACATGAGTTGGGCTGTACAGCTTGCACCAGCAATGTATTCAGCTTCAGCAGTGGATGTTGAAACAACTGCTTGCTTTTTGCTTTGCCATGAAACTAAGCAATCACCTAGAAACTGGCACCCACCTGATGTGGACTTCCTTGTGGTGTGACATCCAGCAAAGTCACTGTCTGAGAAACCTGAAAGCTTGATGTTCCCATTAGCTGGATACCAGATACCAAGTGTGGGATCACCTTTTATGTATCTGAAGATCCTTTTTACAGCAATGAGATTTGATTTTCTGAGAGCTGATTGACTTCTTGCACAGACACATGTTGCAAACATGATGTCTGGTCTAGATGCAGTTAGGTACAATAAAGACCCAATCATGCTTCTATAAAGTGTTTGGTCAATCAGCTCATCTTTTTCATCAGACATGACCAGCTTATTTGTTGCCATGGGTGTGCTGCATGGTTTACAATCATTCATATCAAATTTTGTCAAAAGTTCTTTAGCATATTTGCTTTGATGAATGAAAGTTCCATTTTGCATTTGCTGAACTTGGAGACCAAGAAAGCATTGCAGCTCACCCATTGCACTCATTTCAAACTCAGCTGTCATGAGTTCTCTAAACTCTTCACACATTGAATTACATGTGCTTCCAAAAATAATGTCATCCACATAAATCTGGACAATCATTAAATCCTTCCCTCTCCATTTTAAAAACAGTGTTTTATCAATGGTACCTCTTTTGAAACCATTTGAGAGTAGGAAGTTGGAAAAAGTTTCATACCAGGCCCTTGGTGCTTGTTTCAAGCCATACAAGGCTTTGTTTAGCCTGTAGACATGATCTGGATAAAATGGATCCTCAAAACCTGGAGGTTGACAGACATACACCTGTTCTTGAATTGTACCATAGAGGAAAGCACTTTTGATATCCATTTGAAACACCTTCATATTGTGGTTGACAGCAAAGGCCAGGAACAGTCTAATGGCTTCTAATCTTGCAACAGGGGCAAATGTTTCATCATAATCAATCCCCTCTTCCTGTCTGTAACCTTGAACCACAAGCCTGGCTTTATTCTTGACAACAATACCCCTTTCATCAGTTTTGTTCTTGAAGACCCACTTTGTGCCAATGGGACTAACCTCTTCTGGCAGTGGTACATGCTCCCATACTTGTTGTCTTTTAAACTGTTGGAGCTCCTCTTGCATGGCTTGTACCCAGCTGTTGTCTTTCAGTGCCTCTTGGTACTTGACTGGCTGATGGAGTGATAGAAAACTAGCAAAAAGACAAATGTTTTGGGTTTGGCTTCTTGTGAGCACCCCTTCATTTATGTTGCCAATGATTTGATCAGGTGGATGAGATCTCAAGAAGATTAAATCTCCTTGGTATGGTATGATGGCATTGGTTGGTGAAGGCTGCAAATGTGTATCATCTGAGCTAACCACTGCTGGGGACTTTGATGATCCAGCAGTGGTTTCAAAAGGTGGTGGTATAGGAGGTAATGAAGTGGACAACTGCTGACTTTTATCCACTGTTTGAGGACTTTTGTCAGCAGTGTTTGAGGATGTGGAAGCAGTGGTTGATGGGCTACTTTGGTCAACAACTGTTGAGGTAGCAGTGGTTGAGCTTTGACAACTGTTTTGAACAGCTGGTGCTTTTCCCTTTGTGGCAGACCTTTGAGGGATGATGATTTCATACCCATAGTCTGGTGTTGTATCCTCTGATGGACCTGCACTGTTAGTCTTGACAGCAGTATTTTCAAAAGTGAATTTTTCAAGATCAAACAGATCTGCAGGATTTGCTGGGATTTTCATTGATGAAAGTTCATTGAACTTAACATTCAAAGTCTCCTCCACTGCCTTGGTCCGTGTATTGAACACTTTGTAGGCCTTGGCAGTGGTTGAGTATCCCAAGTGATAACCACAATCAATTTTGGCTGCAAATTTTGAAATAGAATCTTTTAAGTTCAAAATAAAGTATGGGCAGCCAAACACCTTGAAGTATGAGATCAGTGGTTTAATTTTATACAGAATTTCATAGGCAGTCTTTTTGTGCCTGGGGTTTATTAAAACTCTGTTCTGAACATAGCAAGCAGTGTTTACTGCCTCTGCCCAGAAAGTTAATGGCAAACCTGAATCTGCAAGCATGGTTCTGGCAGCCTCAATCAGAGTTCTGTTCTTCCTTTCCACTACCCCATTCTGCTCTGGTGTTCTTGGGATGCTGTACTGCCTTACAATCCCTTTCTTCACACAGAAGGCATCCAACTCCCTATTTTTGAATTCTGTGCCATTGTCACTCCTGAAGCTTTTTACTGGAAGGTCAAATTGCTTTTCAACCTGTATTACAAAATCTTGCAAAATGCCTGCAGTTTCATCTTTTGAGTGCAAAACGAAAGTCCATGTGAACCTAGAAAAGTCACCAACAATAACCAAACAATATCTTTTCCTTTTAAGGCTCATGACTTGAACTGGGCCAAACAAATCCATGTGTAGCATTTGCAAACACTGGGTTGTTTTGGACTCTTCAATGGACTTATAAGAACTTTTATGCTGTTTTCCTTTTAAACAGGAAATGCAATGTTCAGGACATTAAAACAATTTTTGTGGTAGGCCTCTCACCAAACCATTTTTTGAAATTTCTGTGATTGTCTTAAGATTTGTGTGTCCCAGCCTTCTGTGCCAAAGTTCTGTCTCTTTGTTAGAGGCAGCTGAGAACAGACAGGCATCAGCTCTGGGACACTCTTTTGACATGTCAACAACATAAACATTGCCACTTCTTTGAGCAACAAGTTTAGTTTGACCAGTTTTGATTATTGCTTCAATCTTTTTGACCATTTCTGGTCCAACAATCCTACAACAATCTTTTGTGAAGAATGACCCAAAACCTTTGTCACTCATTTGGGACACACTCAGAAGGTTGAATTTTAGATTGTCTATTAGATTGACATTTTCAAATTTTACTTTTCCAGACTCCACTGTACCCGACCCCAGAACTTTTCCTTTACTATTATTCCCAAAGGATATATCACCCCCTCCATGGATTTTAAAGTCTTTGAGGAGGGCTTTACATCCTGTCATGTGCCTGGAGCCTCCACTATCTACATACCAAAGACTATCAAAGCATGCAGAAGCTCCCTGCACATGAAGTAAAAGAATTAGTTCATTAAGGTCTCCAAAGCCAACAAGGCTTTGGATGGGGTCTCAGCAGAGTCTAGGATGGATGCAGAATGATGGACAGTGGTTAGGTCAGGAGTTTGAACTGTTTTAGGACAATGTTTCTCTAACCACTGTTGTGGGTCCTGACCAATCATCTGCTGGTAACCAAAAGGATGCCTGTTCAGTTTGGGTTTAGAGGGCCTTTTGTAGGCCTCATAAACGTGAGGAATCCTTTGGAAAGACTGTTTTTCTTTGCCTTTTCTGAACTGATTGGCAGGGGGTGCATCAGTAACCTGAACATCTCTTTTGACAGATGTTTGGTTC
This sequence comes from Helianthus tuberosus, assembly GCA_030545235.1. Taxonomy (NCBI): domain Eukaryota; kingdom Viridiplantae; phylum Streptophyta; class Magnoliopsida; order Asterales; family Asteraceae; genus Helianthus; species Helianthus tuberosus. The sequence continues at coordinate 40,854 of JARYGA010029448.1, read as the reverse complement.
AGCTGTTTTGTAACAGCTGTTTGAACTGGCACAAACAGTGGTTGTTTCTTGGTGAATTTGACAGGTGTTGATGATGATGGTGGACTCAAGGATGTTTTAGCCATGTACTCATTCTTTTTCACATCAAAGTTTTTGAGATACACACATGCTTGAGTTTTGTGGTTTGTTTTACCACAAACAATGCAGCTTTCTGCTGAAACAATGACACTTGTTTTGTTTAAATCATAAGCTTTCAAGTGGAAACAATCTTTTGTTAGATGATTCCTTTTTTCACAGAATTCACAAAACAGGTTATCAATTTTTTCTTTCTTCTTTCTCTTTTCAGACTCCTTTGCAGCAGAGGTTTTAACCACTGCTGGGATGTCCTTGAGAGGTATGACTTTAGCTTTTGGAGCTTTAACACCATCAGTTGATGTAAAGTCCATTGGCTTGAAATTTTCAAGAATATCACACTCGTCAGACCAGGTAGGTTTAAATTGATATTTCTCAAGTTCTTCAAAAGTTGAGGAACTCCTTGTTCTGCCAAGTGTGATTTTGTTACCAAGTTTGTCAGTGATTTTCACTTCTTGGCCATTCTTGTTTGTGGGGATGAACTCAGTGGTTACATCAGTGTTTTGAACAGATTTTTCACAAGCAATGTGTTCATCATCATATTTTCTATACCCAACCCCAAACTTCACATTACTTTCAATCTGTTTAGCAAGCATCACCTCATATCCTCTGCAGGATTCCACCCATCTTTCACAAGTAATCTGGGTGGATTTCAACTCCTTTTTGCAACTTTGGTATTTTTCTACCATAGTTTGAAGTTGGGTTTTGGTGATGCTTTGCTCTTCTTTTAGATAGCTGATATCTTTTTCCTTTTCTGTCAATTTGTTTTTAAGTTCTTTTAAAGAGCTTTCAAATTTGACCTCATCAGACAAGATTTTATCCCGAAGGTTTTCATTCACCTCTTTAATGTTTGCAAAAGCAATTATGCAATTGTCAGAACACAGTTTTTCAAGAACTTGAGGAGATACCTTGGCAGCTGCCATCATTGCACAATCACATTGATGATCTTCATCATCATCAGCTTTTACCTTCTTTTCACCAGCCTTTTCTTCTATCTCTTCTTCTTTGTCCTCTATGGACCATGGATCTGTCATTGGTTCAATCAGGGTACCTGAACTTTCTCCCAACAGTATTTCATCAGCCACTGCAGTAACCACTGCTTCAGTCACCTCTTCCACTGTTTCAAAGCACTGCTGTTCCTCCTCAGCTTCAACCTCCTCCTGTATTGACTCTAGTGCCATAAAACAAAACTCATCATGAGAAGAATCATTAGAAGCATAGAGTGCAAAGTTTTCATCATTAAGGTCTTCAGGCATACTGCTCCAGTCAACAAACCCTTGAGTGAAAAAACTTTGTTGATCTGGTTGTACTGCTGCTGGAGCAGTGGTTTGAGGTGCAACAGATTGCACTTGTACCTGTGGAGCAGGGGTTTGAACATATTGGATTTGTGGAACAGTAGTTTGGACATAATGTACTGGCACAGGGGCAGCAACATAGTGAGCAGTGTTCACTTGTGCTGCTGGGGCATATTGGGCATAGTGCACAGTGTTTTGGTTTTGAGGTCGAGGATTTGAGCCAGGATGAGTAATTATGGGACCAGCGGTTTGACTCCTACATTCCCTAGCAAAATGTCCCAACCTATTACACTTGTAGCACTTGATTTTCGATTTATCCAACCCAACCCTTAGATTCCCATGCAAACCTGGGAATTTTCGCCCTGTTCTTTTGTAGAACTTGCTAGTTCTAACACTTAGCAAAGCCAGTTGATGCAGGATGTCCATTTCCTCTAAATCAGTGGGATCAAAATGTTGCAAATCATTTAGTTCAAAACTTAAATTGTCTGACATCTGGTTTTCGTTAGCAGTGAATGCATAACTTGCAGAGTGAGGATCAGGGTTGTTAAAATTTGCACCAGCAGTTATGTCAATGAAGTGATCATAACCCTGATCCTTACCACTGCTCCCAGATTCTTCTTGACCCAGAAGAGCAGTATTACCGAAAGTGTAATCATCGGTAGCTTTTCCTGACTCTTGTAACCTCCTTTTCTGGTTCAACTCCCTTTCGTAGGTCAGGAGTCGACCATGGAGTTGGGTCAAGGTCAGATCCTTGAATTCAGATGAATTTCGGGTGACAAAAGCTATAGTGTCCCATTTTTCTGGCAGTGACCTGAGGAACCTGCTATTTTGAGTTGAGTTTGTAAAAGTGGTGTTAACAAGCCTCAGTTCACTGATGAGACAACTAAAACGCTCAAATTGTTGCGTTAGTGATTCACCTTTAATGTAGCAAAATGTTTCATACTGTTGGTTCAGGATTTCCCTATTGCTTTCTATGACTTCTTCAGTTCCACCAAACTATTCCTTAAGTGCGTCCCATAATTCTTTGGCACTGTTACAGTGTAACAGTCCAGCATATATCTCATTGGGCAGCGCTGATGCTATGATGCTAAAAGCCTTAGCATCTAGTTCGACCTTTTGAAAGTCGGTTTCGGTATAATTTTCAACTGGTTTTGGAACGAACTTTTTAGCATCTTCAGCGCTTGGCACTGAAGGAACATGGGGACCATAAATGACAGACCTCCAACAACCTGTGCTTTGTTGAGCGAGGATGTGACCCATCCTCCTCTGCCATATGTTGTACTCATTTCTCTTTAGCATAGGTGGTTTAAAAAGCGAGCCGATGTTGTTTTTATCATCCTGAGATTGTGACGTCATTCTTGTTGTTTTACAGACACTGAGAAATCAACTTTAATGGTGATTAATCCTTGCTCTGTTTTTCAACGGACGAACAAACGATCAGTATCAACTATTATGAGCTGAACTATTTACGTCAAAATGATTGTTAAATCAAATTTGACTGTCCAAGCTCTGATACCAATTGTTGGATCTGAGTTTCTTTTTGATTGTATTTTCGTTTGAAATAAAGATGGAAATGAAAGAGTTGTGCAGCGGAATTAAGATGAAAACAAACTTTGCATACAATCAAACAGGAGTAATACTTTTAATCAAACATCTTTACACAATGAACCGAATGATTGAATTTGTTTCAACAACGATTACAATGATTGATGTAAGAATGCAAACTCCCCCTCAGCCAGAGCTCAGTAGTTTGTTCGTGCAAAGAAGACGATGTGGTGAAAGAGCTAATAGAACAGTACCAAGTACTGAACTATTTATAGGCACTTGCAAACCACTGAGCATCTTTAGCTGACGTCACCATGAAAGTGACATCTAACCTCCTAACAAACTCTAACCTCTGATCTATAAACACTGATGTACTAACTACTGCTATTACATTGTATTACATAAAAGACACTTAAACATCTGCTGCATACTTCCACTGCTGTGACCCCAGCAGTGCTTGTCCGGATCAGCAGTACTTGACTCAAGGCAGTAGATTGAGTCAGCAGAGCTTTGGTCTTCCATCAGTCTTTGACATTGGTCAGTAGATGCAAAGCAGCAGTTGTAGGTCAGCACTTAGTAAGATCAGCAGATAGGAGGTCAGTTGATACAAGACCACTTTCAAGGGGAGAGATTTGCATGAACTAATCTGTAAACGTCTGCTTATTCTGGATCCACTGCTCTGATCCAGTTTTGGCTTTAATTATCTGTTCCTCTGATAGGGTTCTATCCCAACAGATTTCTTGTATAAAATATTATTTATAATAGTGAATCGTGATACCTTCATCCTAAATGCCTTAGGATTTTCATTTCCAGGGATGTGTCCTTCTTTGAGATATCTCATGATTGGAGCTGTCCAGGATTTAGGATCCTTCTCAGGATGTTCTGCTCCCGGATCCTGAATACCCGCTACTTCTTTATCCTGAGGATTCGTTGCAGGATATAAGACATGTAATATTGGTATTTGGCTCCCTTCAGGTATCCTGATCGATGATCCTAAATTTGCTAAGGCATCCGCTTCAGCATTATCCTCCCTCGGTACCTGTTCAAGTATAAAAACATCGAAATATCCTGCTAATTTTTTGAGAATATCGAGATATTCGATTAACTTCTCACCCTTAACGGCATAGGATCCATTAAAATGGTTAGTAATTAACAAAGAGTCAACATATACTTGCAATTTTTTGACACTCATGCTCTTAGCCAATTCTAATCCTGCAATTAAAGCCTCATACTCTGCTTCATTATTAGTAGCAGGAAATTCACACCTAATAGCCTGGGGTAATATGTCCCCCTGTGGCGATTTTAGTAGTATTCCTAATCCTACTCCTCTTACATTAGATGCACCATCAGTATATAATGTCCAGGATCCTGAAGATTCTGCTAACTGTTGAACTTCTAGGTCTACCTCGTCCTGAATGTCACTACTAAAGTCAGCCACAAAGTCAGCTAAAGCCTGAGATTTTATGGCATTTCTTGGTTCATATACTAAATCATAAGCACTTAACTTTACTGACCATTTGGCCATCCTACCTGACATCTCTGGTTTCCTAAGCACATTTTTGACAGGATAATTTGTCTTAACATGTATCCTATGTGTCTCGAAATAATGTCTAAACTTCGTTGATGCCATGACTAATGCTAGTATTAATTTTTCTAAGTGAGAATACCTAGTTTCGGCATCTAGCAAACTTTTACTAACATAATAAACAGGATATTGCTGACCTTCATGGTCTTTTATAAGAACGACACTTACAGCATTCCCTGATACAGCAAGGTACAGGGATAGTGGTTCACCATTTTTAGGCTTCATCAATAGAGGTGCGGTTGAGAGATATCGTTTCAAATCCTGCAGGGCTGCTTCATGCTTTTCCCCCCATTCGAATCTTTTGTTCTTCTTTAGGATATCATAGAAGTCTTTGCATTTCTCTGAGGATCTTGAGATAAACCTGTTTAGAGCTGCTACTCGGCCTGTCAATCTTTGTACGTCCTTCATATTTGAGGGTGATTTTATGTCCAGGATAGCTTTGATCTGCTCTGGGCTTGCTTCTATCCCCCTTTTTGTCACCATTTATCCAAGAAACTTTCCTGCCCCCACTCCGAAATGGCATTTAGCAGGATTCAGCTTCATGTTGTATTGATCCAGGATATCAAATGCTCCCTTGATATCCTGGAGGTGATCCTCAGCCTTTTTAGATTTCACCACCATGTCATCAATATATACCTCCATGGTGTCCCCCAGTTTGTCTTTGAACATCATGTTCACCAATCTTTGGTATGTTGCACCTGCAATTTTCAAACCAAAAGGCATAGCTGTATAACAATAAATACCTGTTGGTGTCATGATGGCGGTATCCTCCTGGTCAGAAGGCTCCATTTGGATCTGTTGAAATCCTGAAGATGCATCCATGAAGGTCAGCATTTCATGCCCGGCAGTGGCATCTACCATTGCATCAATGTGGGGAAGAGGAAATGGGTCTTTAGGACAAGCTTTGTTCAAGTCTGTGTAGTCTACACAAACTCTCCATTTCCCATTCTTCTTTTGTACTACAACCGCGTTTGCTAGCCATTTTGGGAACTTAACCTCTCTGATCATTCTGGACTTTAATAGTCTTTCAACTTCCTCCTGGATAATAGTGTTCCGTTCGGGAGCAAACTTCCTTCTTTTTTGTTGCACAGGCTTGAATGATTTATCAATTCCAAGCTTGTGAGTGATAATATCTTTGGATATGCCTGTCATATCCTCATGCTTCCATGCAAACGTTGACATCCTGCATTTCAAAAAGTTAATTAATTGTTCTTCAATATCCTGAGGGATATTGGTCCCTACGAGCACCGAAATATCGGGATTATCCTGGTCCAGGATAATTTTCTTCACATCCTGCTCCGGATCCTCCATGATATCCTGGGCCCGCGTCTTTAATTGCTATGCTGCACTAGGTTTGGTTGAGGATTTCATCGAAGATGAGTAGCATTCTTTCGCTTCCTGCTGATCACTATCAACTTTGACCACTCCCCAAGGGGTAGGTATCTTGATGCATTGGTGATATGTTGATGGCACGGCCTTCATATCATGAATCCACGGTCTTCCCAGTATGATGTTATAGCAAGATAGAGAATCCATTACACAGAAACGCTGTATCGAGTTGACTCCTTCAACGTATACTGGCAACTTTATCTCTCCCACTGTGTTTCTAGCCTTTCCACTGAATCCAACAAGCACGGTAGACTTTGAAGTGATATCCATTGGAGATACATTCATTCTCTTCAGATTTTCTAGTTGGATTATGTTGACGGAGCTGCCATTATCAACTAATATCCTACGTACAAAATGGTTAGCCACATATAACGTTATTACCAGAGCATCATGGTGAGGATCCTGGACAGTATCCCTGTCATCTGCGTCAAAAGTGATCACTTTGTCAGTTGTGAGGGTAGTCATCCTGACAGGTTTGTCTCCTCTTTCCGCCTTAGCTTCTTTTGCATGTCTCTTTGCTGCAGAATACGAGGTTCCACAAATGTCTGATCCTCCTGAGATGAAGTTGATTATCTTGGCATCCGCAGGAGGTGATGCTGCTCGTTCAAGATCCTTCTCAGTATCCTGACCCTTATTCTTCTTTCTCCCTAAGAGATCTTTCAGATATCCCTTTCTTAGAAGGTAGCTTATTTCTTTCCTTAGAGCAATGCAATCCTCAGTTACATGTCCGAAATCTTCGTGGAAAGCACACCATTTTGACTTATCTTTCCAGTCTGCCTTTTGTTGATTCTTTCGAGGCCACCTAGCCTTGTCTCCTAGACCCTGCATGGCATACATCAATTCAAGAATGTTAACAGAAAAGCAATATTCAGACAACTCAGGATACTCTTCAGGATCCTCATCTTCGACGGCATTCACTCTCTTGTTTTCATTTCCACCATATGGCTTAGGCCGATATGACTTAAATGAGGATTCTGACTTCCTGTTAGTTGACTCATAAGTGTTAGATAAGTTCATCCTTACTTGCATCTTCCTGTCATCTTCCAGACGGATATATCTCAAAGCCCTGTTACGAGCTTCGTCGAGATTCCTGCAGGGATTCATTACAAGATCCTGATAAAACTGGGAATCCTTTTGTAATCCCATCTTAAAGGCTTGCACAGCTGTTGCAACATCAAGGTGTGGGATATCCAAGGATTCCCGACTGAATTTGTTTACATAATCCCTCAAGGATTCCTGAGGCCCTTGAGTTATCCTGTAAAGATCACTGGTTAGTTTCTCAAAACTCCGACTACAAGAAAATTGACTGTTGAATAAATTAACCAAATGAGCAAATGAAGTAATTGAGTGCGGAGGAACATTTAACAGCCATTTTAAGGCTGATCCTGTTAAGGTAGAACCAAATCCCTTGCACAGGCACGCTTCCTTGAGCTCCGGAGGAATAGGGTTAATCTCCATTCTTTCCCTATACTGAGCAATATGCTCCTCAGGATCCGTAGTTCCATCGTAAAGCTTCATGTTGGGGGTTTGAAATCTCTTTGGGATCTCAGCATCACAGATAGGATATGCAAAACTAGATATCTTGTGGCTGTCCTGGGATACTTCTGGGATCGGCTGGACCACCCCAGGTACACTAGATATCATGTCCTTCAACTTCTGAAGTTCCCTAGTAAGTGCTGATGTTACACCTGTATCCTGCAAAGATCCACTATTGTTAGTAGCATGAGTATTATTATTATTTGACACGTTACCCGTTGGAGGATTTTGCCCATATCCTGAAGCATATCCTGAGCTCCTTATGGTCGACATCCTGACCGAGGAGGGTATTTCAGGAGTATGATTCCGAGGAAGGCTAGGCACAATATTCCCCCTGTTATCCTCAGTATACACAGCTGAACTGAAGTTCAACGTTCTGGGATGTAATGGAGTGACAATATCCTCAGCAGATCTGCTCGAGCCAGACTTCAGGAGTTGTATTTCCCTCAAAAGCATTTGGTTTGTTTCCTGTTGCTGCCTCATTTGTTCCTGCACACTTCCAAATAAGGTTAAAATTTCATCATTAGAAGCTAAAACAGGAGCAGATCCCTGGACACTCCGAGTAGGGATAACATCTTGAGGTTGTGTAGAGGCTGGCATCCTTGGAGGAGGTGGTGGAAGCACCGAACCGGTAGTAGCAGAAGTCATAGAAGACACAGTGGAGGAACTCATGTTTGATCTTGAGGCCATTATGGACAATGTGGCAAAAAGTTTTGAAAATAGAAAACCAATTAGCGATTTGACAAAAAAATTTAGTAAAGAGAGCACCACTTGCCCCACGGTGGGCGCCAAATTGTTTTGGTCAAAAATTACCGAAGTAACTTAGTGATCAAATTAGTAAAGTGAGGTAGTGTGCTAGAAAGTGTGTTGAAAATATGCTTGTTAAGTTATTTGGAAAAACAGTACTCAGGATACAGCTCATGATATTGAGCTGTATCTATGATCAAACAATGAGCAAAAGTAAAGTAAACGACACGAGATGTACGAGGAAAGCCCTTGATCAATCTAGATCGCCGGCATAAAACCTCGGGAGCTGACAATCGCAGCTGCCTTGTTCTTCTATTGCTTCAAAAATCAGGATACAATGCAGGATGTGGTACGGATCGACTAAGTGTTACAACGAAACTTGAATACAAGTGTGGTGTTTGCAATGAGCTAGAAAGTGAAAGTGTATGAGAGTGTTAGTGAAAAATTGTGTGTTCTAAGCTGATCCGCCCCCATCTATTTATAGTAAAGATAAAATAACAAACTACCCTAAACTTGCGGGATCCACCGAATATTCCTTCTTCGAACGTTGTAGACCTGGTCTTTCGGGCTCAACGTCTCTCCCTCAACAAATTCGTCCGAGTCTTGTGGAGAAGAAGTCCTCTTGACCGTTAGCAAGTCTCAACCTTTAACCTGCACGTGGTTAATTCAATAAGCCTCAGGATATCGCCCAAGATGTTAGCAATATCCTCTTCCAGCATCCTGATCACAAATAAACAAACAAAGGCAGGATATTGATCAGGATACGTATGTTAAGAAAATGACCCCTAACACCTATACCTCGCTGTATCAGGGAATGCTGTAAGTGTCGTTCTTATAAAAGACTATGAAGGTCAGCAATATCCTGTATATTATGTTAGTAAAAGTTTGTTAGATGCTGAAACTAGGTATTCTCATTTAGAAAAATTGATATTAGCTCTAGTCATGGCATCGACAAAGCTTAGACATTATTTTGAGACACATAGGATCCATGTTAAAACAAATTATCCTGTCAAAAATGTGCTTAGGAAACCAGAGATGTCAGGCAGGATGGCCAAGTGGTCAGTGAAGTTAAGTGCTTATGATTTAGTATATGAACCTAGAAATGCCATAAAGTCTCAGGCTTTAGCTGACTTTGTGGCTAATTTCAGTAGTGATATTCAGGATGAGGTAGACCTAGAAGTTCAACAGTTAGGAGAATCTTCAGGATCCTGGACATTATATACTGATGGTGCATCCAATATAAGAGGTGTAGGTTTAGGTATACTACTAAAATCGCCACAGGGGGACATATTACCCCAGGCCATTAGGTGTGAATTTCCTGCTACTAATAATGAGGCAGAATATGAAGCTTTAATTGCAGGATTAGAATTGGCTAAGAGTATGAGTATCAAGAATTTGCGAGTATATGTTGACTCCTTGTTAATTACTAACCATTTTAATGGATCCTATGCAGTTAAGGGTGAGAAATTAATCGAATACCTCGATATTCTCAAAAAATTAGCAGAATATTTCGATGTTTTTACACTTGAACAGGTACCAAGAGAGGATAACGCTGAAGCAAATGCCTTAGCAAATCTGGGATCATCGATCAGGATACCAGAAGGAATCCAAATACCAATATTACATGTCTTGTATCCTGCAACGAATCCTCGGGATAAAGAAGTAGCGGGTATTCAGGATCCTTGAGCAGAGTATTCTGAAGAGGATCCTAAATCTTGGACGGCTCCAATAATGAGATATCTCAAGGAAGGACACATCCCCGAAAATGAAAATCCTAAGGCATTTAGGATGAAGGTATCACGATTCACTATTATAAATAATTTTTTATACAAGAAATCTCTTGCAGGACCGTATTTGAGGTGCTTGGAGGATCCTGAAGCCAAAGAAGTACTTCAGGATATACATGAAGGGGATTGTGGTAACCATACTGGGGGCAGGTAATTATTCTCAAAAGCATTAAGGACAGGATATTATTGGCCAACAATGAGAAAAGATGCCGCAGAATATGCTCGAAGATGTGACGCATGTCAAAGACATAGTAACATACTACATCAGCCTGCTGAACCGCTGTATCCTATTGTTTCCCCTTGGCCGTTTATGAAGTGGGGTATGGATATAGTGGGAAAGCTTCCAAAAGCTCCAGGAGGAAAGGTTTTCATGTTGGCAATGACGGATTATTTCTCCAAGTGGGTTGAAGCAGAAGCATTTGTTCAAGTTAGAGATCAAGAAGTAGTATCCTTCATAAAGAGAAATATCCTGACAAGATTCGGAGTACCAGCCGAGATAATCTGTGACAATGGTTCTCAGTTTATAAGCAAGAGAACTACTGACTTTTTCAAGAGTTGGGGAAACAAAATGATCACATCTACTCCGGTACATCCTCAAGCGAATGGACAGGCAGAATCCTCAAACAAGATAATTGTCAATAACTTAAAGAAGAGGCTTGGAGCCAAAAAAGGAAGATGGGCAGAAGAGTTACCCTTTGTTTTGTGGGCTGATAGGACGACGGTAAAGAACGCAACAGGCCAAACCCCATTTTCCTTGGTATTTGGAGCAGAAGCAATGATTCCAACGGAAAGGGCAATACCTACTGCAAGATCTACCCTACAGGATCCTGAACAGAATCCTGAAGCTTTGTGTCAGGATTTGGATACTATAGAGGAAAAAAGGGATGCAGCAAGGCTAAGGATGGCAGCATATCAACAAAGAATATCCAGAGCATATAACAAGAATATTAGGACTAGAAGATTTAAGGTTGGAGATTGGGTGTTAAGAAAGGCTTTTCAGAATACCACTAATCCTGCCGATGGCAAGTTAGCTCCAAAATGGGAAGGACCATATGAAGTTGAATCAGAAGTAGGGAAAGGAGCATATAGAATCAAGAATATGGAAGGGGATATGCTACCGAGATCTTTGAATGCTATACACCTTAAGCTTTATTTCAAGTGAGTTTAGAATTTAATTTCTAACTCAGAATGGTATGAATCCTATCTTTTTTAAATATGTTTGGTTTAATTTATTCTTTGAAACCCAATACTAACTTAAGCATCGGAGGGGTGTAGCCAAACTAACACCCACCTTAGTTTAAGGCTGTTTTGCAGTATATGCTCCAGGATGCTCACTCAAGATACTTCGGAAGATTAGAGGATTGGCCCCCTCTCTCACGTATAAGGGATCCTGATCCCTTCACAGGTTTAAAGGTATTCACCTTTCTTCCGAATTGGGTTTAAACACTCCGCCTGGAGCGCAAGTTATTTAGGGATAGTTCAAGGTGGCAGGACCAATTCATGTAAAAGTGGCTGACAATTTCGTTACTGTTCGCTATATCCTGAATCCTAAAGGTATATGAGGATTGATCACCCTCTCTCACGAAAGGGTATTTTCATACTCTATAAGGTTTAAAGGTTTTCACCTTTCTAAGTCTTGGAGTTTATACACTCCCGCCTGTAGCGCACGAAAATTTGGGATTTGCCCCAGGATACAAGGAATTTATCTCCAAGACATTTTTGGGTTTTACCCCTGTGACATGAAAAATTGCCTATACAATGGAAACTGATATCCAGAAGATTTCTAAGAAGACATTGTACACAGGGGACATTCCTATCGAGGCAATGGTGTAAAGCTAAAAGGATAAGGCTCGGAACTAATGCACTAAGTGTCTCAGACAGGGGACATTTCCATTGGAAGAGTTGCAAAGGGATTGAAGTTTGGTAATAGGTTTATACCCTATTCCTGGTATGATCTTTCCTTTATAAACAATGTTTAAATTTTTAATACTATGTTCGGTAAAGGAATAAATATCCTGATATATTCTCAAAATATGTTTTTCGGGATATTTGGTTAAGATATTTGAAACTAATGCTAGTTTGAAATTAAAACCTTGATCAAACAAGTATTGTCAAAACAGTTTTTAGAAGGTGGACTATCTTTTATTCCTTTAGAAGTTTTCTCTAAAGTTGATTGAATTTTTAGAAATTATATTTATTAAAAGTTTTCATAATATATCACTGAGTATATTTATCAGGATATTTTCAATAGATAGTTGTACTAAATTTTGCCAAGCTAAGATCTATGCTAAGAAAGACGGAAGATAAAAACAAGAAAGATAAAAGATGAAATTATTTGAAACAATCAGTACTGGTTGATAACCGAAGGTTTCATCCTGAAACCCAGGACCCATCCACCTTCGGCTATCAAATTGTTTTGATGCAGAAATGAAAATTGTTCATAAAAACATAAAATTGTTCAAACAATTTAAAGGAAATAAACTTTAGGGGGCAGTATCTTCTTCGTCCATAATGATTTCAGCAGCATCCGTCTTGGGATCCTCCTCGGGATCCTTCTCAGTATGGGTTGCTTTTTCAACTGCTCTGGAAGATTCATCGACAGGTGGTTTAGAAGAAGTGCCGCTGAGGTTCTTTAGCTTGGTCTCCCAGGCACCAACGTCCCAAGAAGGGCATTCAAAACCTAATGTTTTGGCTTCATTGGCCATCTTCAACCTGGCTTGGAGGAGAGAAATGACGATGGCACTTTTGAGGCTTTCTCGGTAGCTAATCATATCCCGTTCATGTTGTACATGGGCAGCTTCAAGATCGGCCTGGGCTTGAAGAGTAGCTTTGTTGAGAGCAGTTTGGTGTTCTTGGATCATAGCTTTGAATTTCTCCTCGTAATGACGAGATTTGGCGGCTGCAATCATGCCTTGGTCGGAGATTGTGATTTCTGCTTCCTTTAGCTTTGATTCGAGCGTCTTGTTAAGCTTGCAGGATTCTTGATATAGGTGAACCAGACGCTCAAGACCCTACGAAGGTAAGAAGACAGGTATTAATATTGATAAATCTTTGTAAATGATGTAAACCGTAGGATATGATATGAGAATACTAACCTGGTTAAGAAAGGAAGTCATAAACCCGCTAACTTCAATGAACCCGTGCTTCTCATAAGGAAATGTGTCAGAGATGACAGGAGAATCAGGCTCCTTCCTTTTGCGGGAACTTGAACTCCGGGGCTTGGTAGCCGGTGAAGGTTTGGGAATAATGATGGCTTTGGAACTGCTGGGTCTGGATGAGGCTGTGGCCTTGGGACTAGGTTTCTTCTTGACCTGAATCTGATCAGAATAACTGTCCAATTCATCGAGGTCAAAGACTTCAGGGATCTTGGCCGGTGCTGCATAAAGGGAAAAGTTTCACATCATTATTACTCTTTATTTTATTATACTGTTTTAATTTTGAAAGTAATTCTTACCAGACATTTCAGATGACGAGTATTGACTGGAACTCGGGACGTGTGTGGTGAAAGTCCTGTCTATTGAAGGTAATCGGTAAACAGTGTTGATTCTTTTTTCTGATTCAGCGGTAGGGGGAGCTACTTCCTTGAAGTTCACTGCATAAGGATCAGAAAGAGGGATATTAGTGGGAGATAAAAACCAAACGGTCCATGAAAATATTTATAACCCTACCGGTGGTTAACCACTCCAACGGAAGGTTGGTACCCTCAGCAATGGAGTCTCGTTTGACAAAGAAAAACTTGCGTTGCCATCCGTCTTCGTTTTTGGTGGCTTTAAGAATAAGGGGCTTGCTAGGGGTCGAGAAAAGTAAAAACCGGCTAGAGCCGTTAGATCGGAGGCGATAAGCAATAGGCAAATCCTCGATGCAGAGGTCGGGGCAATGGAGGTTTTTGATTTGGTTAAGTACAATTAATACTCTCCAAACCATGGGCATGGTTTGAGCAAAAGAGATGCCGGTGGTTCGGAAGAATTGCATCATGAATTCAGGAAAAGGGTATCGAAGACCTAGCGAAAAAGGATATGCTGGAAAGCAAACCCACTCAGCGGAAGAAACATCCGATCGAATTGACCGATCGAACGGTCTAAAGACCGTGTTGTCAGGGAAAGCGCCGGAAGCTCTCAAAGCCGCAATGTCTGCGTTGTCAAAAGCACAGACCTCCTTTTCAGGATTTTTGAGGAGATTCTGTTGGGTGAAGGTCTCGGCATCCATTACGAAGAAGGCAAGGAAAATTGATAGAAAGTAAATGAGAAATGGAGAATTACCTGAAAGCTCTGTTGAAGATATCTGCGTTTCAAACAAGAAGAGAGAAGATACAGGGGCATTATGGATCTCCATTGAGCAAAAAGCGCGTTGGAGGTTACGATGCGATCTTGACCGTCGCTTCGTTTTAAATGCCTTGAGTTATGGGATAAGACTTTTGAAATATATCCGTTGGATTGGTATACCAATCGATATATTTGGGGACAATTGTTATGGGTCATTTTCTGAGCATACATATCCTGACTAATATCCCGCTTTTAATTGTTTATTTGTGACCAGGATACTGGACGGGGATATTGCTAACATCCTGGGCGATATCCTAAGGTTGAGTGAATTAAACACGTGCAGGTTAATGGCTGTAAGTTACTAACGGTCATCAGGACTTCTTCTCCTCAAGACTCGGGCGTATTTGTTATGAGGAAGCCGTTGAACCCGAAAGACTTGGTCCTCAACGTTCGAGTGGGAATATTCGCTGGATTCCGGAAGTTTAGGATAGTTTGTTACATTATCTTTAATATAAATAGATGGGGGCGGATCAGATTAAGGCACACAATTTACACACTTTCAAACACTTTCTCTCTAGTTCATCGCAAACACTACACACAACACTTGTACTCAAATTACATTGTAACACATAGTCGATCCGCACCACATCCTGCACTGTATCCTGATATTTGAAGCAATAGAAGAACAAGGCAGCTGCGATTGTCAGCTCCCGAGGTTTTATGCCGGCGATCTAGATTGATCAAGGGCTTTCCTCATACATCACGTGTCAACCTTTACTTTTTTGCTCATTGTTTGATCATCGATACAGCTCTATATCCTGGGCTGTATCCTCAAACTGTTTTCACAACTAATTTGGTTAACACATTTTTCACATATAAATTCAGCACACTACCTCACTTAACTAATTTGATCACTTAATTGCTTAGGTAATTTTTGACCAAAACACTTAGGTTCATCCGGCTAGAGGATGACAAAAGGATCTAGGAGAGGTTAGCAAGATCCTCAAAGCAAGAGAAGCAAGGATCCTCATTCAAGAACAACAAGTTCAAATCCTATAACAAATCTGATAACCAGAATGTGAATGCTGTTGAACAAGAAGAGGATGATGAGGATTATCCTCCAATTTCTGAATATTGTTTTTCTGTTGATAACAATGAACTAATCCTTGCGATGCAGAATTTATGTGATAAAGCTAGATGGCCCAGGAAAAATGACAGACCAGTTGCAACTAAAGATAAGTCAAAGTGGTGCGCATATCATGAAGATGTTGGGCATCTCACAGAAGAATGCATCGCACTGAGAAAATAAATTGGATACTTGTTGAGCAAGGGGCACTTGAAAGAATTATTGGGGAGAAAGAAGTCAAGGACTCAGGATCCTGAAAGGATCCCAGAGAAAGCTCCAGCCCCTCCAACAGATGCACAAGTTATAAACTTTATTTCTGGAGGATCAGACATTTGTGGAACATCCTTCTTTGCAGCTAAAAGACATGCAAAGGAAACCAAGATGGATAATGGAGATAGACCCATTCGAACATCCAGTGTCTCCGAAGGAAAAGTTATAACTTTTGATGAGGATGATCGTGTTAACATTCAGGATCCTCATCATGATGGTTTGGTTATCACTCTTTTTATTTCTAACCATTTTGTTCGCAAGATCCTTATAGACGGAGGAAGCTCTGTGAACATTATCCAGCTTGATGTCCTCAAGAAGATGAATATTCCTGAATCCGATATCATACCAAGATCCTCTGTGCTTGTGGGATTCAGTGGCGAGACTAAGAATACTCTGGGGGATATTAAACTCCCAATCTATATCGAAGGCCTACATTCTTACCAAAAGTTTTGTGTTATTGACTGTTTATCTTGTTGTAATGTTATCCTTGGCAGGCCTTGGATACATGACATGAAGGCAGTCCCATCCACTTATCATCAATGTGTAAAGCTTCCTAGTCCTTGGGGAATAGTGAAGATTGATAGTGATCAGCAAGAGGCTAAGAACTGCTACACCTCATCAATGAAACCAACATCAAAGTCAAGGGAGAAATAGCAATTAAAGCGTCCTCCAAGGGATGTCTTGGAGGCAAGAGAATAGGATGTAGTAGAAATCCTTATGGATCCTGATGATCCTGAATCTAAAGTTTATATAGGATTAGGGATCCTTGGCGAAATAAAGGAAGACCTCATATCCTTCCTCAAAAGGAGAAAGACTACCTTTGCATGGAAACACGAAGACAAGACAGGTATATCTAAAGATATAATCACTCACAAACTTGGCATTGATAGGTCCTTCAAACCAATCCATCAAAAGAGGAGGAAATTTGCACCAGAAAGAAATGCCATTATCCAGGAGGAGGTAGAGAAATTACTCCGAGCAGGTATGATTAGAGAGGTCAAGTATCCAAGATGGTTGGCCAATGTGGTTGTTGTTCAAAAGAAAAACGGAATGTGGAGGGTATGTGTCGATTTCACCGATTTAAATAAGGCATGTCCCAAGGATCCTTTCCCATTACCCCACATTGACTCCATGGTGGATGCAACTGCGGGTCATGAACTGTTAACTTTTATGGATGCTTCATCTGGATTTCAACAAATTCAGATGGAACCATCCGATCAAGAGGATACAGCCTTTATGACTCCAACTGGTATATACTTCTATATTGCTATGCCATTCGGACTAAGAAATGCAGGTGCAACTTATCAAAGGCTAGTGAATATGATGTTCAAGGATCAGATTGGACAAACTATGGAGGTTTACATAGACGATATGGTGGTAAAATCAAAAAAGGCTGAGGATCACCTAAGAGACTTGGAGGAAGCATTCAATATCCTTGACAAATATAACATGAAACTTAATCCTTCAAAATGTCACTTTGGTGTTAAAGCAGGTAAATTCTTAGGATATATGGTGACAAAGAGAGGCATCGAAGCCAGTCTAGAACAAATCAAAGCCATAGTAAACATCAAGTCCCCTGCCAATGCTAAGGATGTTCAGAGGTTAACAGGCAGGATTGCGCCTTTAAACAGATTCATATCCAAATCCTCAGAAAAGTGCAAGGAATTCTATGATATCCTAAGGAAGAACAAGAAATTCGAGTGGACTGAGAAGCATGAAAGTTCCTTAAGAGCTCTTAAGGATTACCTATCCTCGGCCCCGACATTGATGAAACCAGAAAAAGGAGATGTGTTATCCTTATATCTCGCGGTATCCTCAAAAGCAGTAAGTGCCGTCGTTGTTAAGGATCACGAAGGTACACAACATCCTGTCTATTATGTAAGTAAGAGTTTACTTGATGCTGAATCCAGGTATTCACACTTAGAAAAACTTATCCATGCATTAATTATGGCATCTACTAAATTGAGACATTATTTTGAAACTCATGCCATTATCATCAAAACTAATTTTCCAATTAAGAATGTCCTCAGGAAACCTGAAATGTCAGGAAGGATGGATAAGTGGGCAGTGAAGCTTAGTGCTTATGATATAAGATATGAGCCCAGGACAGCCATTAAATCCCAAGCATTAGCCGACTTTGTGGCAGATTTCAGTAGTGATTTGCAAAAGGAAGCTGAATTAGAAGTTCAGCAGCTAGAGGAGACCAAGGATCCTTGGATACTCCATACTGATGGATCCTCAAATGTCAAAGGAACAGGGCTTGGAATACTACTAAAATCGCCACAGGGGGACATAATACCCCACTCTATAGCTTGTGAGTTCCAAACCACTAACAATGAGGCTGAATATGAAGCCTTGATAGCTGGCTTGCAAATTGCTAAGCATATGAGGATCAGGTATCTTGAGGTACATGTAGATTCTTTGTTAATCACTAATCACTTTAACGGATCCTATGCTGTTAAAGGTGAAAAGCTAATCAAATATTTGGAGATAGTCAAAGAATTGGCACTCTCTTTTGTATCCTTTAGATTGACACAGGTACCAAGGGAAGAGAATGCAGAGGCAGATGCATTAGCCAATTTAGGATCATCCTTGAAGATCCCGGAGGATATCAAGATCCCTATTATCCATATCCTGACCCCGGCTATTGAGGATCATGTGGCTATGGAGATAGGAGAGGATTCTGCAATCATCCCTAGTGATGATAATCAATCTCATTCAGGATCATGGATCCTTCCAATGATGAGATACATACATCATGGAGAGATTCCTACAGGAGAAAACCCTAAGGCTTTCAAAATTAAGGTATCTCAATTCACAATTTTAAATAATATGTTGTATAAACGATCTCTTGCAGGACCATATTTAAGATGCATTGAGGATCCTGAAATCCAAGAAGTTTTAAAAGACTTCCATGAAGGAGATTGTGGAAACCACACTGGGGGCAGGGCATTATTCTCAAGGATCCTAAGGACAGGATACTATTGGCCAACTATGAAGAGAGATGTTGTGGAGTATGCTAAGAAGTGTGATCCTTGTCAGAGACACAACAATATCCTTCATCAACCAGCTGAATTATTGCATCCTATTTCCTCCACTTGGCCATTCATGAGATGGGGCATGGATATAGTTGGTAAGCTCCCAAAGGCACCTGGTGGAAAAGTGTTCATGCTTGCTATGACTGATTACTTCTCCAAGTGGATAGAGGCTGAAGCTTTTGCCCAAGTTAGAGAAAAGGAAGTTATATCCTTCATTAAAAGAAATATTATAACTAGATTTGGTATTCCTTCTGAAAATTATATGTGATAATGGTTCCCAATTCATTGGGGGCAGAACTACTAACTTTTGTGACAGCTGGGGGATTAAGATGATAACATCAACACCAGTCCACCCACAAGCTAATGGTCAGGCAGAATCCTCCAATAAGATCATCATCAACAATTTGAAGAAGAAGCTTGGATTCAAGAAAGGGAAATGGGTAGAAGAACTACCTTATGTGCTTTGGGCTGATAGGACAACTCCTAAGAATGCTACAGGCCAAACTCCATTCTCTTTGGTATTTGGGGCAGAATCAGTGATCCCTACATAAATGGTGGTTCCAACTGCTAGAACAAGTATTCGTGATCTTGAGGAAAATGATGAGAACTTGGTTCAAGACCTGGATACTATAGAAGAAATCAGAGATTTGGCAAGAATAAGGATGGCTAGTTATCAGCAAAGAATGGCTGGAGCCTACAACAAAAATGTCAGGATCAGGAAATTCCAGGTTGGTGATATGGTACTAAGGAAAGCATTTCAGAATACCACCAATCCTGCTGATGGAAAATTGGCACCAAAATGGGAAGGACCTTACTTGATTGAAGCTGAGGCAGGAAAGGGGGCATATCGATTGCTAACAATGGAAGGTGATTTGCTACCTAGAGCCTGGAATGCTGTCCATTTGAAGAAATACTTCACGTGATAAGGATCCATGATCCTCACATGATAAATATCCTTAAAGGATCCTTAAAGCACAGATGATCCTCATTTTGGTAACATTCTAATCTTAAACTATTTCATTTCCTTACTTTCTCACATAAGGAAAAGGATCCTGCATCCTTTATCCCCATTTCACATGATTTTGAGTTTTGGAGGTTCAGGTACTCTTAGTAAAAGGATGATTATCCACAAAAGCAACCAGTTACTTGGGTTTGACCCCAGTTATTTGGGCTTTACCCCAGTTCCGCCAGTGGCGCACGATGATCCTAGTATAGTTCATGGCAGTGGGACCAGTACTCGTTTTAGGGGCTGATAATTCCATTGTACTGGCTATACTTAGGATCCTACGTATAATGGTAGACGTACCATACATCCGTTCTTAAGGTTTCTAACGTTTTCACGTTAGCTAAGGTTTTGGCATTTTCATGCCACTAAGCTTGGATAGTCGCCAGTTAGGGCCATACTCCAGTTCACACACGATCCTTGGGCTTGTCCCCAGTTATCCTTTGGGCTTGTCCCCAGTTGCTAACTTTTATCTTATAATGGCTTAGTCCCAAGTTATGTTCTATTTCAGGTCTTCGAAGTTAAACAACCAAGGATCCTTGATCCTTACCTCTTACTAAGGTTTGTCCTATGGTTATCCTGGTTATAGTATTAAGGGTTAGGATCCTAACTTGGATCCTCAGGTATAATCCTTAACTGTTTTGATTTTATTCATTGATTATTTGAATAACCCTAATACTTTGACAACCGAACTCATGATCCTTAAGATATACTATTTTTTGGAATTTTTCAACTATAGGATATTTGATCCTAGATCATATCTGTTTTGGTCAAAAAATCTGGTGAGGAAATTGCAACCAAACTCTCTGTTATGGGGTATGATGCTTGAAATGTATAACAATGACAAGGATCACTTCAATGGAAATTGCACAAACAACACAAGGATTTGTACGGGGAAAAAGCCCTTGATCAAGAGTTGATCTCCGGCACAAAAAACCCCGGGTGATGGAAACTACCGATCACCAAGCTCAAATAAATGAATAAATGTTTACAACTTTGGATAGTAACGAGCTAGGTACAAGGATCACTAGAATGTAACGTGTAAAAGGTGTATGAAATTGCTAAGTGTTTGTACGAGAGCTGGTATGAGCGTTTGTACGAGTGTGTGTGTAAATCAGAAATGACTAAATGTCACTAACTAGCTCGTTACCCCTTTTAAAATACAAGTTAACTACAATAACAAACTTTCCGACTTTCGTGCCATGCCTCCACGTTCTCCACAACGTCTATTTTTGGTCAAGCACGGGCGGGATAGTCTGGGAATATTCTCCAGGAATGTCGCCAAGGCCAAGTCAAGCTTGTTACTCCTGCAAAGTAACACAAAACACAAATAAACAATCGTCAGTACGAGGATCCTTAAAGTGATCCATGATCCTGATCCTGAAGCTCTTCTGAGGATCACTATCTGCCACAGAAGTAAGGATCATTAATTAGGATAACGAATAAGGATCACTAATTGTTAGAAAACCCTCCCCTAACAATTTCCCCCAAAATATAGGGAGTAATTTGTAAAATAAGCGAGTTATATTTTCTTAATCTTATCCGCAACTAACTAACGGATATATAGCCGTTAAAATAGAACTAGCCGTTGCGATCATGACGTCACGGAAGTGACAATCCTGCAGAATCATAATTATAAATAGAGATATAGATAGGATCAATATGCATTCAAATTCGAAAGAAACTCCCTTTATATTCTCAGTCGAAGATCAATCAGGTATCTCTTTCTCCCCTTTCTCCATTTCTTACTCTGTTTTTCTTTCTTTATCACAAACACTTTGAGAATGATGCTCCGGTCCTCCCCCGCCAAGGATCACCAGAAGGATAGTCCCTTGAAGAGTCAAAAGATCATCAAAGACTCCACAAATGAGAGGTGTTACTTTAATGATGCTCAGATAGACAAGATTCGTCGTTGCTTTCCGGCGAGTGCTTTTTTCAAGCCCTTTGATCCTACTATTCTGAGCGACTATGTTTCAGAAACATGGGTTGCCTTTCCAGTTACTCCATTTGCCATAGGATACACCTATCCTTTCCCAGAATTTACACAATCCTTCTTTTCGCTTACCGGCATCTCTTACATCCAAGCCATGCCGATGATTTGGAGGGTTTTGTATACCCTGGAGAGGATCATCGAGCAGGAGGGCATTGATTTAGGCATGTCAGAGCTGACACAATTGTATGATCTTACCACCTTTGGATCCCATCGTTATTTGTTCAAACGAAAACCCGATGGAGAACACCCTCTTCTTAAAGTTACCAAGAATGACACAAATTGGAAACGTCGCTTATTCTTTGTCAGGAGGGATACCATTTGTTAGGGGAGGATTTTCTAACAATTAGTGATCCTTACACGTTATCCTAATTAATGATCCTTTCTTCTGTGACAGATAGTGATCCTCAGAAGAGCTTCAGGATCAGGATCATGGATCACTTTAAGGATCCTCGTACTGACGATTGTTTATTTGTGTTTTGTGTTACTTTGCAGGAGTAACAAGCTTGACTTGGTCTTGGCGACATTCCTGGAGAATATTCCCAGACTATCCCGCACGTGCTTGACCAAAAATAGACATTGTGGAGAACGTGGAGGCATGGCACGAAAGTCGGACAGTTTGTTAGCTAGTTATTTTCTCATTTTAAAGGGGTAACGAGCTAGTAGAAAAACACTTAGTGATTTTCTGAGTTACACACACACTCGTACAAACGCTCATACCAGTTCTCGTTCAAACACTTAGCAATTTTATACACTTTCTACACATTACATTCTAGTGATCCTTGTACCTAGCTCGTTACTATCCGAAGTTGTAAACATTTATCCATTTATTTGAGCTTGGTGATCGGTTGTTTCCATCACCCGGGGTTTTTTGTGCCGGAGATCAACTCTTGATCAAGGGCTTTTTCCCCGTATAAATCCTTGTGTTGTTTGTGCGATTTACATTGAAGTGATCTTTGTCATTGTTATACATTTCAAGCATCATACCCTGTAACAGAGAGTTTGGTTGCAATATCCTCAACAGATTTTTTGACCAAAACAGTTTGGCGCCCACCGTGGGGCAATTGGTGCTTCATCCTTAGAAAAATTTGCATTTCTGTGCTTATTTCAGTTCACTACAATCAAGCAAATGGCTTCCTCAGCGAAGAATGCTTCAAACTTGATGCCCGCATTCACTTCTTCACAAGGCGTTCCCCCTTTGCCTCCACCACCTTCTGGATCCCAGAAGAATGCTGAGAATGCTGCGAAGAAACCAACTCCCATTTTTTCAAAACCTCCAACTTCTTCTGCTTCTTACACTCCCACTACTTATGATATGTTTACTTTAATTTTGCAGATGAAGGATCAGATACGGCAACAGGATAAGACCAATGAGAGGATTCTCAAAGAAATCAGAGATCTCAAGAAACAAAAGACAACGGCAGAGGATCATTCCCCACTGGTGCCGAAATCCTTGAATTTTGATACTCCGGTGATTACTTCTCAGCCATCAATGGTTCCAGACATTCAATATGTGGGTGGACCGAAAGGATTGCACTACGGAACAACAACAATGACCCAGGCATCAGGTTCATATTTCCAGCCAGCGGGACCCTATCCTCAGCATATGGGATCCCTCACGAGTTCAGGAGGATATTCAGGAATGCACCAGGTTCAAGGATCCACCTTCGTTCCAGGATCATCCCAGGTTCAAGGATCCTCCTTCGTTCTAGGATCATCCCAGGTTCAAGGATCCTCCTTTGTTCCAGGATCATCCCAGGTTCAAGGATCCTCCTTTGTACCAGGATCATCCCAGGTTTAAGGATCCTCCCTTGTTCCAGGATCGTCCCAATTTCAGGGATCCTTCCAGATGCCAGGATCCTTGAGGAGTTTGCAAACAGGAAGTTCAGATGTCCATCAGGGAGATTTTATTCCAATGCAGACCAATGCCTCTACTGGTCCCTCGATCATTCCAGAGCCCCAACAATATGGATTAACATCCATTCTTCCTAACTTGAATCCAATGGGAGGTAACACTTTTAATAATTCTCATACTACTAACCATGGTCTTATGCAGGATCCAGGTATCAATCATGCCATGGCTAGAGAATTGCAAAAGCTAAAGGATATGATATCAAGTGTTCCGGGAGTAGTCAAACCTATCCCAGAGATTGCAGATGGGAGCCATAAGATATCTCGTTTTGCACCACCAATCTGTGATGCTGAGATACCCAAGAGGTTCCATGTGCCTACAATGAAACTGTATGATGGTTCGACGGATCCTGAAGTACACATAGCACAATACAGGGAGAGGATGGAGATCAATCCAATCCCAGAAAGGTTAAAGGAAGCATGCCTGTGCAAAGGATTCGGATCCACTCTTACTGGATCAGCTCTCAAATGGCTGCTAAGTCTTCCCCCCTACTCTATTACCTCATTTGCTAATCTAGTTAATCTATTTAATAATCAGTTTTCTTGTAGTAGGAAATTTGAACGATTAACTAGTGATCTATATAGGATAACCCAGGGTCATAATGAATCATTAAGGGATTACATTACCAAATTCAGTAAAGAATCCCTAGACATTCCCAACTTAGATTTAGCCACGGCTGTTGAGGCCTTTAAAATGGGATTGCTTAGGGATTCATCTTTCTATGATGATCTTGTTATGACACCATGCAGGAACTTAGATGAGGTAAGAACCCGAGCACTTAGGTTCATTCGACTAGAAGATGACAAGAGGATCCAGGAGAGGTTAGCAGGATCCTCAAAGCAGGATAAGCAAGGATCCTCATTCAGGAACAACAAGTTCAGATCCTACAACAGATCTGATAACCAGAACGTGCATTCTATTGATCAAGAAGAGGATGATGAGGATTATCCTCCAATTTCTGAATATTGTTTTAGTGTTGATAACAATGAACTAATCCTTGCGATGCAGAGTCTAGGTGATAAAGCTAGATGGCCCAGAAAAAATGATAGGCCAGCTGCAACTAAGGATAAATCAAAGTGGTGTGCATACCATGAAGATTTTGGGCACCTCACAGAAGAATGCATTGCACTAAGAAAGGAAATTGGATACTTGTTGAGCAAGGGGCATCTAAAAGAATTGTTGGGAAGAAAAAAGTCAAGGACTCAGGATCCTGAAAGGATCCCTGAGAAGGCTCCAGCCCCTCCAGCAGACGCACAAGTGATAAACTTTATTTCTGGAGGATTAGACATTTGCGGCACATCCTTCTCAGCAGCTAAAAGGCATGCAAAAGAAACTAAAATGGATAATGGAGAAAGACCTGTTCGAACATCAAGTGTCTGCGAAGGAAAAGTCATAACCTTCGATGAGGATGATCGAGTTGATATCCAGGATCCTCATCACGATGGTTTAGTTATTACTCTTTTCATTTCTAACCATTTTGTCCGCAGGATCCTTATAGACGGAGGAAACTCAGTGAACATTATCCAGCTTGATGTTCTGAAGAAGATGGGAATCCCTGAATCAGATATCATACCAAGATCCTCCGTGCTTGTGGGATTTAGTGGCGAAACTAAGAACACCCTGGGGGACATTAAACTCCCAATATATATTGAAGGCTTACACTCTTATCAAAAATTTTGTGTTATTGACTGTTTATCTTGTTGTAATGTTATCCTTGGCAGGCCCTGGATACACGATATGAAAGCAGTCCCATCTACATACCATCAATGTGTGAAGCTCCCTAGTCCTTGGGGAATAGTGAAGATTGATAGTGATCAGCAGGAGGCTAAGAATTGCTACACTTCATCGATGAAACCAGCCTCGAAGTCAAGGGAGCAATAGCAATCAAGGTATCCTCCAAGGGATGTCTTGGAGGCAAGAGAGCAGGATGTGGTAGAAATCCTCGTGGATCCTGATGATCCTGAATCTAAAATCTATATCTGATCAGGGATCCTTGGCGAAATGAAAGAAGACCTCGTATCCTTCCTCAAAAGGAGAAAGACTACCTTTGCATGGAAACACGAAGACATGACTGGTATATCCAAAGATGTAATCACTCACAAACTCGGGATTGACAGATCCTTCAAACCAATCCATCAAAGGAGAAGAAAGTTTGCACCAGAGAGGAATGCCATTATCCAGGAAGAGGTAGAGAAATTGCTCCGGGCAGGTATGATCAGAGAGGTCAAGTATCCAAGATGGTTGGCCAATGTGGTTGTTGTTCAAAAGAAAAACGGAAAGTGGAGGGTATGTGTCGATTTTACCGATTTAAATAAGGCGTGTCCCAAGGATCCTTTCCCATTACCCCACATTGACTCCATGGTGGATGCAACTGCGGGTCATGAACTGTTAACTTTTATGGATGCTTCATCTGGATTCCAACAAATCCAAATGGAACCATCCGATTAAGAGGATACAGCCTTCATGACTCCAACTGGTATATACTGCTATATTGCTATGCCCTTCGGACTAAGAAATGCAGGTGCAACATATCAAAGGCTGGCGAATATGATGTTCAAGGACCAGATTGGACAAACTATGGAGGTTTACATAGATGATATGGTGGTAAAATCCTTGAAAGCTGAGGATCACCTAAGAGACTTGGAGGAAGCATTCAATATCCTTGATAAATATAATATGAAGCTTAATCCTTCAAAATGTCACTTTGGTGTTAAAGCAGGTAAATTCTTAGGATATATGGTGACAAAGAGAGGCATCGAAGCTAGCCCGGAACAAATCAAAGCAATAGTGAACATCAAATCTCCGGCCAATGCTAAGGATGTTCAAAGGCTAACAGGCAGGATAGCAGCCTTGAACAGATTTATATCCAAATCCTCCGAGAAGTGTAAAGAATTCTATGATATCCTAAGGAAGAACAAGAAATTTGAGTGGACGGAGAAGCATGAAAATGCTTTAAGAGCCCTCAAAGATTACCTATCCTCCGCCCCGGCTTTGATGAAACCAGAAAAAGGCGATGTGCTATCCTTGTATCTGGCAGTATCCTCAAAAGAAGTAAGTGCGGTCCTTGTTAAGGATCATCAAGGTACACAACATCCTGTCTATTATGTAAGTAAAAGTTTACTTGATGCCGAATCCAGGTACTCACACCTTGAAAAGCTTATTCTTGCATTAATTATGGCATCTACTAAGTTAAGACATTATTTTGAACCTCATGTTATCATTGTTAAAACTAATTTTCCAATTAAGAATGTCCTCAGGAAACTAGAGATGCCAGGAAAGATGGCTAAATGGGCAGTGAAGCTAAGTGCATATGATATAAGATATGAGCCTAGGACAGCCATCAAATCCCAAGCATTAGCTGACTTTGTGGCTGATTTCAATAGTGATTTACAAGAAGAAGCTGAGTTGGAAGTCCAGCAGCTAGAAGAGACCAAGGATCCTTGGATACTCTATACTGATGGATCCTCAAATGTCAAAGGCACAGGGCTTGGAATACTACTAAAATCGCCACAGGGGGACATAATACCCCACTCTATAACTTGTGAGTTCCAAACCACTAACAATGAGGCTGAATATGAAGCCTTAATTGCTGGTTTACAAATTGCTAAGCATATGGGAATCAGGTATCTTGAGGTACATGTAGATTCTTTGTTAATTACAAACCACTTTAATGGATCCTATGCTGTTAAAGGTGAAAAGCTAACCAAATATTTGGAGATAGTCAAAAGTTTGGCACTCTCTTTTGTTTCCTTTAGTTTGACGCAGGTACCAAGGGAAGAAAATACAGAGGCTGATGCATTGGCTAACTTAGGATCATCCTTGAAGATCCCGGAGGATATCAAGATCCCTATTATCCATATCCTAACCCCAGCTATCGAGGATCATGTGGCTATGGAGATAGGAAATGATTCTGCAATTATCCCTAGTGAGGATACTCAATCCCATTCAGGATCAGGATCATGGATCTCACCAATTATAAGATACTTACAACATGGAGAGATTCCTACAGGAGAAAACCCTAGGGCTTTCAAATCTAAGGTATCTCAATTTACAATTTTAAATAATATGTTGTATAGACGATCTCTTGCAGGACTATACTTGAGATGCATTGAGGATCCTGAAATCCAAGAAGTTTTAAAAGACTTCCATGAAGGAGATTGTGGAAACCACACTGGGGGCAGGGCATTATTCTCAAGGATCCTGAGAACAGGATACTACTGGCCAACCATGAAGAGAGATGCTGTGGAGTATGCTAAAAGATGTGATCCTTGTGAGAGACACAGCAATATCCTTCATCAACCAGCTGAATTATTGCATCCTATATCCTCCTCTTGGACATTTATGAGATGGGGTATGGATATAGTTGGAAAGCTCCCCAAGGCACCTGGTGGAAAAGTATTCATGCTAGTTATGACTGATTACTTCTCCAAGTGGATAAAAGCTGAAGCTTTTGCCCAAGTCAGAGAAAAGGAAGTTATATCCTTCATTAAAAGAAATATTATCACTAGATTTGAAATTCCTTCTGAGATTATATGTGATAATGGTTCCCAATTTATTGGGGGCAGAACCACTAACTTTTGTGACAGCTGGGGGATTAAGGTGTTGTTTGTTTTTTCTGCGGGAAAAGGTCTGCAGTCTGCGGACCACATCTGCAGGCATCTGCAGGAGAAGAGGTGGACCAAATGTCTGCAGTCTGCAAGGAGAAGAGGGTTTGTTTTTTTTTTTATATAAAAAGATCTTCACACATAACACACACAAACACACACACAGACACCTCTGCTCTCTCTCTCTCTGCCTTCCTCACCACCACCAAGCACCACCGCCTTACACAACCACCGTCGTCACCACTACACCACCGCCCTTCACCGTCTCTCTCTCTCCTCTCACAGATCTCTCTCTCCTTCCTCGATCTCCCTCTGCCTTCATCACCACCACCGCAAACCCTAGCCTTGAACTCTCTCTCTCTACAAACTCTCTCTTTCTACAATCTGTCACCACCACCGCCATCTCCTTCTCCAGCCAGCCGTTTCTCCGGCACACCCATCTCCTTCTCCGGCGCGAGGAGAGAGAATGCATGTTGGTTGGTGGTTGTTTCTTCTTTAAACCGGTAAGTTGGGGATTTTGAGTGGGTTTTTGGATTTGAGGTGTTTTCATGGTGGTTGTGGTGGCAGGTGGATAGTGGTGACGGTAGTTGTGGTGGTGGCCGGCGGGAGTAGGTGGGGGTTGTGGCAGGTGGTTGCAGGTGGGGTGTGATGGCAGGTGGGTGTTGGTGACGGTGGTTGTGGCAGGGATGTGGTGGTGGCGGTGGTGGCAGGGATGTGGTGGTGGAGGTGGTGGCAGGGAAGAAGAGGTATGTGCCAAGAAGAGGTTCCAAGAAGACATGGGTCATTGTCTGCGTGGTGAAGAGGTCTCGCAGACCTTTTTTAATGAAAGGTCTGCGAGAAAACAAACAAGCTGCAACATCCAAACGTCTGCCCGCGTCTGCGCGGCGCAGACATAAATGGCCAGAAGTGCTTCTGGCCAAAAAACAAACACCACCTAAGATGATAACATCAACACCAGTCCACCCACAAGCTAATCGTCAGGCAGAATCATCCAACAAGATCATCATCAACAATTTAAAGAAGAAGCTTGGATCCAAGAAAGGGAAATGGGCAGAAGAACTACCCTATGTGCTTTGGGCTGATAGAACAACCCCTAAGAATGCTACTGGTCAAACGCCATTTTCTTTGGTATTTGGAGCAGAATCAGTGATCCCAACAGAAATGGTGGTTCCAACTGCAAGAACAAGTACCCGTGATCCTAAGGAGAATGATGAGAACTTGGTTCAAGACCTGGATACTATTGAAGAAATCAGGGATCTCGCTAGGATAAGGATGGCCAGTTATCAACAAAGAATGGCTGGTGCTTACAATAAAAATGTCAGGATCAGGAGGTTTCAAGTTGGAGGTACGGTATTAAGGAAAGCATTTCAGAATACCACCAATTCTGCTGATGGAAAATTGGCTCCAAAATGGGAAGGCCCCTATTTGATTGAAGCTGAAGCAGGAAAGGGGGCATATAGATTGCTAACCATGGAAGGTGATTTGCTACCAAGAGCTTGGAATGCTGTCCACTTGAAGAAATATTTTATGTGAGCAGGATCCTCATGGCACAGATGATCCTCAGGATAGGGGTATCCTTAAAGGATCCTCAAAGTATCGGTGATCCTTACTTAGGTAATATCTTAAACTTAAACTATTTCATTTCTTCATTTTCTCATATAAGGATAAGGATCATGTATCCTTTATCCATCTCTCACGTGAGTTTAAGTTTTGAAAGTTCAGGTATCCTTAGCATAACATTGGTTATCCGCTGAAGTAATTCGTTCCTTGGGTTTAACCCCAGTTATTTGGGCTTGACCCCAGTTTCGCCTGTAGCGCATGATGATCCTGGTATAGTTCAAGGCAGTGGGACCAGTACTCGTTTTAGGCGCTGATAATTCCATTGTACTGGCTATGCTTAGGATCCTACGTATAATGGTAGACGTACCATACATCCGTTCCTAAGGTTTCTAACGTTTTCACGTTAGCTAAGGTTTCTAACGTTTTCACGTTAGCTAAGGTTTTGGCATTTTCATGTCACTAAGTTTGGATAGTCGCCAGTTAGGGCCATACTCCAGTTTACATACGATTTTTGGGCTTGTCCCCAGTTATCCTTGGGCTTGTCCCCAGTTATCCTTGGGCTTGTCCCCAGTTATCCTCGGGCTTGCCCCCAGTTGCTAACTCTTTTCTTATGTTGGCTTAGTCCCAAGTTACGCTCTATTTCAGGTTCTTGAAGATAGGCAACTAAGGATCCTTGATCCTTACTTTATTCTAATGTTTATCTTATAGTTATCCTTATTATGGTTAGGATCCTAACTTGGACCCTCAGGTATGATCCTTAACTATTTTTAATTCTATTCATTATTTATTTAAGTAACCCTTATACTTGACAACTGAACTTGTGATTCTTAAATCGTATCACTTTTTAGAACTTATCGGTTATGGGATATGTGATCCTGATCATATCCTAAGCTTTTTGGACATTTTTCAAGGCTTGATAAGTATAAACAGAATGAACATTACAACAGTTGGAAAGTAAAAAGGATAACAATACAAGATAAGTGACAAAAGGTTAAGTTTTTATTTATTAACAAAAGACTAACCCTTAAGAGGTTGTCAAAATTACCTACCCGAGCTTCTACCAGCAAAACGTGGCCCGTCCGCTGGGGTAGGTAAAGGGTGTCTATGATAATGAGTTCAAAAGTAGTGCAGGAATATAAAGGCGGCAGGATCACAATGGCTTCATCCCCCAAACAGAGGATCCCTCCACCAATTGCAATCCTGCCCATTGTCCAAAGGATCATACATGATCCTTAATCCTAAAACCTATTGTTCAGTACAGATCATCATTATTTTAAACATCACAACCACAAAAAGACTACCATCAAACTTAAAAAATGGGCTCCGGCTACGTCTAGAAATGTCCTTCATCGCCCAATCAAGCAGCCTAAATCTTTGCTGCATCACCACCTCCGGCTCCACTTGCTTCACCAGCTTCACCCTTGCTTCCAGCCTCAATTGTCAGGATCTCTTCAGCCTCCTCTTCATCACCCAATTCAGCCAGCCTTGCCTTCCATTCTTCAATTTCCCAACTGCTTTTGTCGAAGGCAGGATCCTGAGCTTCCAAGGCCATTTGCAGCTTGGTTTTGTACATTGCTATGGCGGCAGAGACTTTGGCATCATCTGTGATCTCCTGCCTTTCATAGTCAAAATTAACCAGCACCTTGGCCATCTCCTGTTTGGTATCCTGGAGTTCCTTCCGAAGATCAGCAAGTGCAAGATCCTTGAGCATGGCAACCTGCTGGAGGTCGGCAATCTTCTTATCCTGATCTTCAACGTGGCCAACATAATCCTCGATCTCAGAGAATTTCTGCAAAAAGGATAAAGGATAAGGTCAGGATTAAGTGATCCTGAAATCAGCAGGATATGTCAACAGGATATATGAGCAGAGACAATGATCCTTACCTCATTGAAGTACTCGAGGAATTGGTGGCGGATTAGAGGCAGACCCTACAAATCCTCAGCCTCAGAGGCCTTTCTCCTCTTGATTCCCTTTCCTTTGAGGGGTGCCTTGGGGATTGAGGCTGTCGGGCTGGCAGGAACCTTTCTTTTGGAGGATTTGACGGTGGTGAGATCGGTGACACTGAACCTTGAAGCAGCTTTGGCAGATTTTCCAGCACCTACACAACCAAAACAAGATAAGTATCTTTTCTTATTTTACATTTCACTATTTATTTAAATTTTAAACAAGGATACTTACTTGACATTGTGACAGAGCCTGAGGATACCTCCTGAGAGTCGTGGGTTGTTGTCTTGAAAGTTCTAGTTTCAGGATCGAGTTTCCAGAAAGCAGCAAGCCTTTCCCTGGTTGCAGATGTTGTGATGAGATGCGAAACAGAGATAGCTGCATGACACAAGACAAAAGGGGTTAGTGATCCTATCACATGAAGGAGACTACCTGGTGATCCTTCTCATGATCCTCCGGCCTACCATTGGTGGACCATGTTTTTGGTAGATCCTCTCCGTTTAGAATGGAATTCCTTCTGACAAAGAAGAAGCGACGTTTCCAATCTTTGTCGTTCTTAGTGACTTTGAGAAGGGGATGTTCTGCACCGGGTTTTCGCTTGAACAAATAACGATGGGAACCAAAGGTAGTAAGATCATACAGTTCTGCCAATTCCGACATTCCTAAATCAACGCCTTCCTGCTCGATGATCCTCTCTAGGGTATATAAAACCCTCCAAATCATCAGCATGGCTTAGATGTAAGATATGCCGGTCAGGGAAAAGAAGGATTGTGTGAATTCTGGGAAAGGATAGGTGTACCCTATAGTAAATGGGGTAGCTGGAAAGGCAACCCATGTTTCAGAAACATAGTCGCTAAGAACAGTGGGATCAAAGGGTTTGAAGAAGGCACTCGCCGGAAAACAGTGACGGATTTTATCTACTTGTGCATCGTTAAAACAACACCTCTCATTCGATGAGTCTTTGATGATCTTTTGACTCTTCAAAGGGCTATCCTTCTTGTGATCCTTGCCCGGTGAACTTCGGAGCATCATTCTTAGAGCGATGGTGGTAAAGAAAGAAAAACAGAGTAAGAAAGAGAAGAAAGAGATACCTGATTGATCTTCGACTGAGAATATAAAGGGAGTTTCTTTCGAATTTGAATGCATATTGATCCTATCTATATCTCTATTTATAATTATGATTCTGCAGGATTGTCACTTCCGTGATGTCATGATCGTAACGGCTAGTTCTATTTTAACGGCTATATATCCGTTAGTTGGTTGCGGATAGGATCAAGAAAATATAACTCACTTATTTTACAAATTACTCCTTATATTTTGGGGGCAATTGTTAGGGGAGGATTTTCTAACAATTAGTGATCCTTACACGTTATCCTAATTAATGATCCTTTCTTCTGTGACAGATAGTGATCCTCAGAAGAGCTTCAGGATCAGGATCATGGATCACTTTAAGGATCCTCGTACTGACGATTGTTTATTTGTGTTTTGTGTTACTTTGCAGGAGTAACAAGCTTGACTTGGTCTTGGCGACATTCCTGGAGAATATTCCCAGACTATCCCGCACGTGCTTGACCAAAAATAGACGTTGTGGAGAACGTGGAGGCATAGCACGAAAGTCGGACAGTTTGTTAGCTAGTTATTTTCTCATTTTAAAGGGGTAACGAGCTAGTAGAAAAACACTTAGTCATTTTCTGAGTTACACACACACTCGTACAAACGCTCATACCAGTTCTCGTTCAAACACTTAGCAATTTTATACACTTTCTACACATTACATTCTAGTGATCCTTGTACCTAGCTCGTTACTATCCGAAGTTGTAAACATTTATCCATTTATTTGAGCTTGGTGATCGGTAGTTTCCATCACCCGGGGTTACTATCCGAAGTTGTAAACATTTATC
This sequence comes from Helianthus tuberosus, assembly GCA_030545235.1. Taxonomy (NCBI): domain Eukaryota; kingdom Viridiplantae; phylum Streptophyta; class Magnoliopsida; order Asterales; family Asteraceae; genus Helianthus; species Helianthus tuberosus. Next base: position 7,248 of record JARYGA010029448.1, on the reverse strand, counting down.
CATTTATCTGATAAAGGATACCGCAGCTGGAGGGGAAGAGGATGCAGCGAAGGCATAGGCTGCATGGATGGGCGATGAAGGACATTTCTAGACGTAGCCGGAGCCCATTTTTTAAGTTTGATGGTTTGTTTTGGTTATGGTGTTTTTTGTTGAACAATGATGGGTTGTACTTGAACAATAGGTTTTAGGATTAAGGATCATGTATGATCCTTTGGACAATAGGCAGGATTGCAATTGGTGGAGGGATCCTCTGTTTGGGGGATGAAGCCATTGTGATCCTGCCGCCTTTATATTCCAGCACTACTTTCGAACTTGTTATCATGGACACCCTTTACCTACCCCAGCGGACGGGCCACGTTTTGCTGGTAGATGCTCGGGGTAGGTAATTTTGACAACCTTTTAAGGGTTACTACTTTGTTAATAAATAAAATATTAACCTTTTGTCGCTTATCTTGTGGTGTTATCCTCGTGTTTCTTTGATTTTCCTTTATTTTGATGCATATTCATTGAATAAATAATTTTGAATAAGTCAGATTAAAATATTTAGGATATGATCCATGATCAGATATCCTTTAGTTAAAGAATCTCAAAAAGCAATATCTTTTAAGGATCACAAGTCTAGTTGTCAAATTTTAAGGGTTATTCAAATAAATAATGAATGGAATTAAAAATGGTTAGGGATCATACCTGAGGATCCAAGTTAGGATCCTAACCATAATAAGGATAACTGTAAGAGGAACCTTAGAAAGAAGTAAGGATCAAGGATCCCTAGTTGCTTATCTTCAAGGACCTGAAATAGATCATAGCTTGGGACTAAGCCAATATAAGATAAGAGTTAACAACTGGGGACAAGCCCAAGGATAACTGGGGACAAGCCCAAGGATCGTATGTAAACTGGAGTATGGCCCTAACTGGCGACTATCCAAACTTAGTGACATGAAAATGCCAAAACCTTAGCTAACGTGAAAACGTTAGAAACCTTAGCTAACGTGAAAACGTTAGAAACCTTAGGAACGGATGTATGGTACGTCTACCATTATACGTAGGATCCTAAGCATAGCCAGTACAATGGAATTATCAGCCCCTAAAACGAGTACTGGTCCCACTGCCTTGAACTATACCAGGATCATCATGCGCTACAGGCGAAACTAGGGTCAAGCCCAAATAACTGGGGTTAAACCCAAGGAATGGATTGCTTCTGCGGATAACCAATGTTATGCTAAGGATACCTGAACTTTCAAAACTTGAACTCACGTGAGAGACGGATGAAGGACACATGATCCATATCCGTATATGAGAAAATAAAGAAATGAAATAGTTTAAGTTTAGGATATTACCTAAGTAAGGATCACCGATACTTTGAGGATCCTTTAAGGATATCCCTATCCTGAGGATCATCTGTGCCATGAGGATCCTGCTCACATGAAATATTTCTTCAAGTGGACAGCATTCCAAGCTCTTGGTAGCAAATCACCTTCCATGGTTAGCAATCTATATGCCCCTTTTCCTGCTTCAGCTTCAATCAAATAAGGGCCTTCCCATTTTGGAGCCAATTTTCCATCAGCAGGATTGGTGGTATTTTAGAATGCTTTCCTTAATACCATATCTCCAACTTGAAACCTCCTGATCCTGACATTTTTGTTGTAAGTACCAGCCATTCTTTGTTGATAACTGGCCATCCTTATCCTAGCGAGATCCCCGATTTCTTCAATAGTATCCAGGTCTTGAGCTAAGTTCTCATTATTCTCCTCAGGATCACGGGTACTTGTTCTAGCAGTTGGAACCACCATTTCTGTTGGGATCACTGATTCTGTCCCAAACACCAAAGAGAATGGTGTTTGACCAGTTGCATTCTTAGGGGTTGTCCTATCAGCCCAAAGCACATAGGGTAGTTCTTCTGCCCATTTCCCTTTCTTGGATCCAAGCTTCTTCTTCAAATTGTTGATGATGATCTTGTTGGATGATTCTGCTTGACCATTGGCTTGTGGGTGGACTGGTGTTGATGTTATCATCTTAATCCCCCAGCTGTCACAAAAGTTAGTGGTTCTGCCGCCAATAAATTGGGAACCATTATCACATATAATTTCAGAAGGAATTCCAAATCTAGTGATAATATTTCTTTTAATGAAGGATATAACTTCCTTTTCTTTGACTTGGGCAAAAGCTTCAGCTTCTATTCACTTGGAGAAGTAATCAGTCATAGCTAGCATGAATACTTTTCCACCAGGTGCCTTAGGGAGCTTTCCAACTATATCCATACCCCATCTCATAAATGGCCAAGAGGAGGATATAGGATGCAATAATTCAGCTGGTTGATGAAGGATATTGCTGTGTCTCTGACAAGGATCACATCTTTTAGCATACTCCATAGCATCTCTCTTCATGGTTGGCCAGTATTATCCTGTTCTCAGGATCCTTGAGAATAATGCCCTGCCCCCAGTGTGGTTTCCACAATCTCCTTCATGGAAGTCTTTTAAAACTTCTTGAATTTCAGGATCCTCAATGCATCTCAAGTATGGTCCTGCAAGAGATCGTCTATACAACATATTATTTAAAATTGTGAATTGAGATACCTTAGATTTGAAAGCCCTAGGGTTTTCTCCTGTAGGAATCTCTCCATGTTGTAGGTATCTCATAATTGGTGAGATCCATGATCCTGATCCTGAATGGGATTGAGTATCCTCACTAGGGATAATTGCAGAATCATTTCCTATCTCCAAAGCCTGGTGATCCTCGATAGCCGGGGTCAGGATATGGATAATAGGGATCTGGATATCCTCTGGGATCTTCAAGGATGATCCTAAGTTAGCCAATGCATCAGCCTCTGTATTTTCTTCCCTTGGTACCTGCGTCAAACTAAAGGAAACAAAAGAGAGTGCCAAACTTTTGACTATCTCCAAATATTTGGTTAGCTTTTCACCTTTAACAGCATAGGATCCATTAAAGTGGTTTGTAATTAACAATGAATCTACATGTACCTCAAGGTACCTGATCCCCATATGCTTTGCAAGTTGCAAACTAGCAATTAAGGCTTCATATTCAGCCTCATTGTTAGTGGTTTGGAACTCACAAGCTATAGAGTGGGGTATTATGTCCCCCTGTGGCAATTTTAGTTGTATTCCAAGCCCTGTGCCTTTGACATTTGAGGATACATCAGTATAGAGTATCCAAGGATCCTTGGTCCCCTCTAGCTGCTGGACTTCTAATTCAGCTTCTTCTTGTAAATCACTATTGAAATCAGCCACAAAGTCGGCTAATGCTTGGGATTTGATGGCTGTTCTAGGCTCATATCTTATATCATATGCACTTAGCTTCACTGCCCACTTAGCCATCCTTCCTGACATCTTTGGTTTCCTGAGGACATTCTTAATTGGAAAATTACGAATGCTTCCTCCAAGTCTCTTAGGTGATCCTCAGCTTTTAAGGATTTTACCACCATATCATCTATGTACACCTCCATAGTTTGTCCAATCTGATCCTTGAACATCATATTCACCAGCCTTTGATATGTTGCACCTGCATTTCTTAATCCGAATGGCATAGCAATATAGCAGTATATACCAGTTGGAGTCATGAAGGCTGTATCCTTTTGGTCGGATGGTTCCATTTGGATTTGTTGGAATCCAGATGAAGCATCCATAAAAGTTAACAGTTCATGACCCGCAGTTGCATCCACCATGGAGTCAATGTGGGGTAATGGGAAAGGATCCTTGGGACATGCCTTATTTAAGTCGGTAAAATCAACACATACCCTCCACTTTCCGTTTTTCTTTTGAACAACAACCACATTGGCCAACCATCTTGGATACTTGACCTCTCTAATCATACCTGCTCGGAGCAATTTCTCTACCTCTTCTTGGATAATGGCATTCCTTTCCGGTGCAAACTTTCTTCTCCTTTGATGGATTGGTTTGAAGGATCTGTCAGTCCCGAGTTTGTGAGTGATTACATCTTTGGATATACCAGTCATGTCTTCGTGTTTCCATGCAAAGGTAGTCTTTCTCCTTTTGAGGAAGGATACGAGGTCTTCTTTCATTTCGCCAAGGATCCCTGATCCGATATAGATTTTGGACTCAGGATCATTGGGATCCATGAGGATTTCTACCACATCCTGCTCTCTTGCCTCCAAGACATCCCTTGGAGGATACCTTGATTGCTATTGCTCCCTTGACGTCGAGGCTGGTTTCATCGATGAAGTGTAGCAATTCTTAGCCTCCTGCTGATCACTATCAATCTTCACTATTCCCCAAGGGCTTGGGAGCTTCACACATTGATGGTAGGTAGATGGGACTGCTTTCATATCGTGTATCCAGGGCCTGCCAAGGATAACATTACAACAAGATAAACAGTCAATAACACAAAATTTTGGATAAGAGTGTAGGCCTTCGATATATATTGGGAGTTTAATGTCCCCCAGGGTATTCTTAGTTTCGCCACTAAATCCCACGAGCACGGAGGATCTTGGTATGATATCTGATTCAGGGATACCCATCTTCTTTAGAACATCAAGCTGGATAATGTTCTCTGAACTTCCTCCGTCTATAAGGATCCTGCGGACAAAATGGTTAGAAATGAAAAGAGTAATAACTAAACCATCGTGATGAGGATCCTGGATATCAACACGATCCTCTTCATCAAAGGTTATGACTTTTCCTTCGGAGACACTTGATGTTCGAACAGGTCTTTCTCCATTATCCATTTTAGTCTCCTTTGCATGCCTTTTAGCTGCTGAGAAGGATGTGCCGCAAATGTCTGATCCTCCAGAAATGAAGTTTATCACTTGTGCATCTGCTGGAGGGGCTGGAGCCTTCTCAGGGATCCTTTCAGGATCCTGAGTCTTTGACTTTTTCCTTCCCAACAATTCTTTTAGATGCCCCTTGCTCTATAAGTATCCAATTTCCTTTCTTAGTGCAATGCATTCTTCTGTGAGATGCCCAAAATCTTCATGGTATGCACACCACTTTGATTTATCCTTAGTTGCAGCTGGCCTATCATTTTTTCTTGGCCATCTAGCTTTATCACCTAGGTTCTGCATCGCAAGGATTAGTTCGTTGTTATCAACACAAAAACAATATTCAGAAATTGGAGGATAATCCTCATCATCCTCTTCTTGATCAATAGAATGCATGTTCTGGTTATCAGATCTGTTGTAGGATCTGAACTTGTTGTTCCTGAATGAGGATCCTTGCTTATCCTGCTTTGAGGATCCTGCTAACCACTCCTAGATCCTCTTGTCATCTTCTAGCCGAATGAACCTAAGTGCTCGGGTTCTTACCTCATCTAAGTTCCTGCATGGTGTTATGACAAGATCATCATAGAAAGACGAATCCCTAAGCAATCCCATTTTAAAGGCCTCAACAGCCGTGGCTATATCTAAGTTGGGAATGTCTAAGGATTCTTTACTGAATTTGGTAATGTAATCCCTTAATGATTCATTATGAACCTGGGTTATCCTATATAGATCACTAGTTAATCGTTCAAATTTTCTACTACAAGAAAACTGATTATTAAACAAGTTAACTAGGTTAGCAAATGAGGTAATAGAATAGGGAGGAAGACTTAGCAGCCATTTGAGAGCTGATCCAGTAAGAGTGGATCCGAATCCCTTGCACAGGCATGCTTCCTTTAATCTTTCTGGAATTGGATTGATCTCCATCCTCTCCCTGTATTGTGCTATGTGTTCCTCAGGATCTGTCGAACCATCATACAGCTTCATTGTTGGCACATGGAACCTCTTGGGTATCTCAGCATCACAGATCGGTGGTGCAAAACGAGATATCTTGTGGCTCCCATCTGCAATCTCTGGGATAGGTTTGACCACTCCTGGAACACTTGATATCATATCCTTTAACTTTTGAAATTCTCTGGCCATGGCATGATTGATACCTGGATCCTGCATAAGACCATGGTTAGTAGTATGAGAATTATTAAAAGTGTTACCTCCCATTGGATTCAGATTAGGAAGATGGGATGTTAATCCATATTGTTGGGGCTCTGGAATGATCGAGGGACCAGTAGAAGCATTGGTCTGCATTGGAATAAAATCTCCCTGATGGACATCTGAGCTTCCTGTTTGCAAACTCCTTAAGGATCCTGGCATCTGGAAGGATCCCTGAAATTGGGACGATCCTGGAACAAAGGAGGATCCTTGAACCTGGGATGATCCTGGAACAAAGGAGGATCCTTGAACCTGGGATGATCCTGGAACAAAGGAGGATCCTTGAACCTGCTGCATTCCTGAATATCCTCCTGAATTCGTGAGGAATCCCATATGCTGAGGATAGGATCCCGCTGGCTGGAAATATGAGCCTGCTGCCTGGGTGATTGTTGTTGTTCCGTAGTGCACTCCTTTCGGTCCACCCACATATTGAACGTCTGGAACCACTGATGGCTGAGAAGTAATCACCGGAGTATCAAAATTCAAGGATTTCGGCACCAGTGGGGAATGATCCTCTGCCGTTGTCTTCTGTTTCTTGAGATCTCCGATTTCTTTAAGAATCCTCTCATTGGTCTTATCCTGTTGCCGTATCTGATCCTTCATCTGCAAAATCAAAGTAAACATGTCACTAGTAGTGGGAGTGTAAGAAGCAGAAGAAGTTGGAGGTTTTGAGAAAATGGGAGTTGGTTTCTTCGCAGCATTCTCAGCATTCTTCTGGGATCCAGAAGGTGGTGGAGGCAAAGGGGGAACGCCTTGTGAAGAAGTGAATGAGGGCATCAAATTTGAAGCATTCTTCGCTGAGGAAGCCATTTGCTTAGTTGTAGTGAACCGGAATGAGCACAGAAATGCGAATTTTTCTAAGGACGAAGCACCGATTGCCCCACGGTGGGCGCCAAACTGTTTTGGTCAAAAAATCTGGTGAGGAAATTGCAACCAAACTCTCTGTTATGGGGTATGATGCTTGAAATGTATAACAATGACAAGGATCACTTCAATGGAAATTGCACAAACAACACAAGGATTTGTACGGGGAAAAAGCCCTTGATCAAGAGTTGATCTCCGGCACAAAAAACCCCGGGTGATGGAAACTACCGATCACCAAGCTCAAATAAATGAATAAATGTTTACAACTTCGGATAGTAACGAGCTAGGTACAAGGATCACTAGAATGTAACGTGTAAAAGGTGTATGAAATTGCTAAGTGTTTGAACGAGAGCTGGTATGAGCGTTTGTACGAGTGTGTGTGTAAATCAGAAATGACTAAATGTCACTAACTAGCTCGTTACCCCTTTTAAAATACAAGTTAACTA
>JARYGA010029447.1:0-128815 GCA_030545235.1 Helianthus tuberosus | reverse complement strand
AATCATTTTCCGGGCTGAAGTCAGATTTATCTTTTTCTGACCACAGTCCGCGGAATAATTTATTTAAAATTCATTGTAAGTCCGATTTACGGAATTCCAGTGGGATAATTACAAATACATCGGTGGTCGGCTACAGTAAAAATTTCGTGATCTAACTCTACACGGAATTTAAGTTATAACTGAAAATATAACACCCATTTTCTGCTGTAATAATCCAGCTTTAGTTGCTGTTAGAAAACGGCACTTTAAAAATAGTAAACGAAGTCCAAAAATTGTGATTCCAGTGCCATTAGAACCGTATTTCATAGTACATATATCTAGACCTCTGAAAACACATTTTTCGTTTAGTTGAGGACCCGTTACAGCCTGTTAAAGTCGGCTGGAAGCGCAACTCAGCAAGCTGTTTCTAGCTCATATGTTACTAAAACGCACACATATTATCGACACAACTTCTAATATGATTAACATCGGACCACACGTCATTTACAGCAGGTCATGGTTTGTTAAATTCAGATTTATGGTTTCAACATCATTCTACATTACTTCATCTTTTATCCATCAAGTTCATCATTTTACAAGGCTTTTAGTTTGAGATCTTTAGTGTTCATGATTTTCAACCGACAAATCTCTTATTAACCACTCTAGACAAGATCAAGAAGGTGTTTAGAATCACTTACTACTAGCTCGAGGCTAGGGAAGAAACTAGACGAAAAACGGTTGGTTAATAGCGTCGTAGAGAGGTCCTTGGCAATCCGTAAGCACCGAGCTTCCTTATACGTGATCCTTCACCTTTGTATAAGCTTGGAATTACAAGATCGAAATAAAAAATGATGGTGGTGTGGGCTTGGGGGTCGGCTGAATGCAAGAGGAAGGAGAGAGAGGTGTGTGAAATTTTGTTGGTGTTGAATATATGAAAATGATGAACTCTTGGTTTAATTTATAAACCATCCACCCTAATTATCCAAGGGACTATGTGTCTTCAAGATATTTAGCACCCATGAATATAATATTCAAAAATTTAGTGGGGTGTCCCCTCATTCTAACCGAGTTCGTTGGGGGGGGGGGGTCTCATGGTTGGATTCCAACTAATGATTAAGGTTTAGTTAGTTAAGTTAGGAGTTTAAACCAACTTCTAGTGTGTTGCGTTGTGTAACGGGTGTTAGGGTGTTCGGGGACCCTAACTGGCTCAGAAAAAGGAAAAATAATGTCAATGACAATATTTTTATGTTCCGGGTAAAGTCCGGTTGTTTGATTGGATACTGGTTCGTTAAAGTGCTAAATAAACATTTAAAGTGTCTTTTAAGTACCCTTCTTGTACTCTTTCGATTCCCAACACTTAAGGAAATATTCTGGATGATAAAATGAAATTTCTGTATAATATTCGTATGTTTAAATGCTGAATTGAGCTGAATTTATTAAAATTCTGCACTTAAAGTGCGTTTCGGGTGCTTTTTAGTGCGTATTTTAGCTTTCGGAGCGTCTATATGTTAACCCTTGTATGTATTCTTGGGTTTTGATATATTCTTGTCATTGGACCTACACCTAGGCCTCAGTTCTAATGTCTGACTGCTTTCTGCAGTTCTATTGACACAATGTGTCTTACCGGTGAGTTTACTTAGTATTACTGACGCAAAGCTCTCGTTTATGCATAAAGCAATATTTTGTAGTATACAACGTGCATGAATTCACTTGTTTAGCATGTAATCAGACATTGCTGACAATTAAGCACATAATTGCAGTCATTAAATAATAATTACAGTGTACGGAAATTACCGGTTTGGTGCCAGTTGTCACAGTCTCCCCCCGTTAAAAGAATTTCGTCCCGAAATTCTGGCTGAACTAACTCTCGCTGGAGTCTTCTTGAATAGGTGGGGATACTTCTCTTTGAACTGGTCTTCACGTTCCCATGTGTACTCGGGTCCGTGCTTAGAGTTCCAACGTACTTTGACAAGTTTCACACTGCTCCTCCTGGTCTTGTTGACTTTCCAGTCGGTAACCTCAACGGGTTGTTCTGTAAATCGGAGGGCGTCATCAATATGCACTTCATCCATCGGGATGATCACGTTTTCTTGTGTTGGACTCTTCTTCAGATTGGATACATGAAACGGATCATGTACTCCATTAAGTTCTTCCGGTAACTCCAACTTGTATGCCACGGTACCAATTCTTTCCAATATTCTGAATGGTCCGATGTATCGTGGATTCAGCTTTCCACGCTTTCCAAATCTGACTACGCCCTTCCAAGGTGAGACTTTTAACAACACTTTGTCTCCCACCTCGAATTCTACTGATTTTCTTTTCGGATCAGCGTAGCTCTTTTGTCGATCTCGAGCCGCCTTAATGCGCTCTCGGATCTGCGCAATCTTGTCGGTTGTCTCTTGTACAAGTTCAGGACCAACCATACGTTTATCTCCGGCATCTGCCCAACATAAGGGCGATCGGCACTTGCGGCCATACAGAGCTTCGAACGACGCGGTTTTTATGCTCGTATGATAACTGTTATTGTAGGAAAACTCAACTATGGTAGATGAGTATCCCAGCTGCCGTCTAGATCCATGACACATGCGCGAAGCATATCTTCTAACGTTTGTATAGTCCGTTCGCTCTGGCCGTCTGTTTGTGGATGGAATGTCGTGCTTAGATCTAACTGAGATCCAAAGGCTTCCTGAAATGATTGCCAGATTCTTGAGACAAAGCGTCCATCTCTGTCTGAAATGATTGAGATTGGCACTCCATGTCGTGCCACAATTTCTCTTAAGTATATCTCAGCAAGCTTTCCAGTGCTGTCTTTTTCTCGGATCGGTAGGAAGTGCGCAGACTTCGTTAATCGATCAACTATTACCCATATCATATCGTGCCCTCTCGGGGTTCTGGGTAATTTCGTTATGAAGTCCATCGAGATTTGTTCCCACTTCCACACGGGAATCTCTGGTTGTTGTAGTAGGCCGGAAGGTTTCTGATATTCGGCCTTAACCTTAGCACAGGTTAGGCATTTTCCAACATAGACAGCAACGTCGCTTTTGAGTCTCGGCCACCAATAATATTCTTTCAAGTCTTGATACATTTTGTCCGATCCTGGATGGATCGAATATCTCGATTTGTGGGCTTCATTAAGGATGACTTCTCGTATGCCACCATAGAGTGGAACCCAAATACGCTTCTTAAAGTATAAGGCTCCCTCTTCATTTGGCAGCATGTATTCCAGCATACCCCGTAGGTATTCAGCTTTACGGTTCTCTCCTTTAAGAGCTTCTTGTTGTGCATCTCGAATGCGTGCAGTGAGGTTCGTTCGAATGGTCATTTCTAACGCTCGAACCCTTAGGGTCTTAACCCTTTCTTTTCGGCTCAACGCGTCCGCTACAATGTTTGCCTTTCCAGGATGGTACTTGATCTCACAGTCGTAATCATTTAGCAGCTCGACCCATCCCCGCTGGCGCATATTCAATTCCTTCTGATCAAATATGTGTTGTAAGCTTTTGTGATCTGTGAAAATTGTACATCGAGTACCATATAAATAATGTCGCCAAATCTTCAAGGCGAATACCACTGCGCCCAGATCCAGGTCGTGAGTGGTATAGTTTCTTTCATGAACCTTCAATTGTCTCGAAGCGTAAGCGATGACTTTTTGGCGTTGCATGAGCACGCAACCCAAGCCTTGTCGTGAGGCATCGCAGTATACCACGAAGTCTTCAGTGCCTTCGGGTAATGATAGTATTGGTGCATCGCAGAGCTTGTTTTTAAGTAACTGGAAGGCTTCTTCTTGTTTGTGACCCCAGTCGTATTTCCTGTCTTTCTGTGTAAGGGTCGTTAGCGGTTGGGCTATCTTTGAGAAATTCTCGATGAATCGCCGATAATAGCCCGCTAGGCCCAAAAATTGTCGAACTTCAGTCGGGGTTTTGGGGGCTTCCCAATTCTTTATTGCTTCTATCTTGGACGGGTCTACATGAATGCCCTTCATTCACAACGTGACTGATGCGTGTGAAGTGTCGTATAATTTAGGTATATATTTTAAGCCCTTTTTAACACTTATTTTAGCCAAGTTTTAAATTTATAAAACACGATATTTCACTAACACTAAACACACATATGGGCAAGTGCACCCATCGTTGAGTGTAGTATAGCGTTGGTAAGATACCGAGGTCGTCCAAGGACACAAGAGCTTTTAATACCGGTTTATCCTCAACGTCTAACCAAAATAAAAAGTTAGAAAAATGTTTTAAACTAAGAAAATTAAAAACTAACTAAAATGCTGAAAATAAAAATAAAATAAAAAACAGATAGACAAGATGAATCACTTGGTTCCGACTCGTATCTAGTATAACCTTTGATTATTTCCGCACTTTTGCACATAATTAAGAGATTATCTTAGTTATTGTAGTAGGCCCCTCTTTTGAAGGTGACGTTACCCTCACCCCAGTAGTTTGAGTCAGCAGGGATACAATCCTAAAGGGGTGGATTATTGGAAGATAATGAATTAAGTTATTAATGCAGTATTATGGTAGGCCCCGCTTTTGGCGGTGACGTTACCCTCGGCTAAGTAGTCTGAGTCAGCAGGGATACAGTCCTAAATAGCCGGGTTATAGTATTAATAGTAGTTAACTTATGAGGGGGTCAAAGAGTTTGGACCCCCGCCATCCAATACCGTGAAGTATTGAAGGAGGTCCTACTAAATTTGACCCAGGTCCATTGCAGGACCTCTAAACGCTGAACAATGGCAAGACCTTTACCAAACCGTTCCCTTAACCCCCTACCAGGTAGCCAACATATCTCCATATAGACCGTGGAGATATGAATGGTGAAAATCCTTTATTTTATATAGACAGTAAAATAATGCCAAAACACCACGGACAAACGATAAGGAAAGATCACCTTCAACATAAGTAACTAGTTATTAAAGTCATTAATACAAAACCAAATAAAAAGTGCAAAAGATTAGAAATAAAAAGTATTAAACTAGACACTTTGTCTTCACCAAGTGATGTAAGAGACTTAGGCAAACATGGCCTTGATTGTCAAGAACTCTTACGATCAATCTTGGATCCCGAGACGACTCACACACTCTACGATGGACAATGGATGATGGTGGTGGATGATGGTGTTGTGATGGTGGTGGGTGGTGGATGAAGTGTGAGAGAGGTGGTGTGCCAAGGGATGAGATGAAATGAATCCAAGCACTCCTATTTATAGGCTGAACAGAGAGCTGGACACGGCCCCGTGTCCGCTGGGCACGGCCCCGTGTCCGTCTGACACTCTCTCTCCTCATTAATTGTAATTCGCAATTACAATAAATGCGCCTGCTGTACTTTCGACACGGCCCCGTGTCCGCTGAGCACGGCCCCGTGATGGGCAATAGAAGCTTCTATGGATTTGTCTTTTCTGCTGCTTCTTGGGCACGGCCCCGTGCTGGCTGAGCACGGGGCGTGTTCAGCCTTCTGTCTTATCCTTTTTGCTTTGGAAGGTGCCGTTGAGGGGTCGGGCAGTCCACTAATGTTCCTTTTCTTGTATTTATGTTGGATTTAGCTGTCTTTTTGCTTCTTTTGTGTTTTTGAGCTCATTTAATCCTGAAAATACAAAAGGAAGACAAAAACACTCTTTTTCCAATATTAGTACTTAAAAAGGGTTAGTTTTATGCCTCATTTGATGTAATTTATATGTTGCATTTTATACACATCAAATACCCCCACACTTGAACTTTTGCTTGTCCTCAAGCAAAACTCTTTAATATGTGGCTTACACTCCCAAATGGAATAGGTAGAAGAGAAGGTTTTGGGCTTGTCGTAGAGTGTCGGGATTTCCAAGATCTTTTTGAGGTTTTATTTTTATTTATTTACACTCCTATTCGTAATGATTTATTTAGAACTTTTCATAAAAGAAATTACTTATTTGGGCATAACATGCCTTTTTAAAATTCTATTTATATACAAGTTCACATACCTCACGGGGAAATCACTCACACTCGGCCGAAGGTGTATTTTTAGTGAATCACTCGAGAGCGGCATGGAACTTATTCCTACCATAGGCTTGCCAAGAAATCAATCCTCCTCCTTTTTAACTTTTATACCTTTGTAAATATCAAGAGGACTTTGTGGGTTAAGGGTTAGGCTAGGGTTAAAGGTAGGTGGTTGGGTTAGTGGTTAGTAGAAAAAGGGCTAAAAGCGTAACAAGTGTCGGTTTTCGTATTTTTGCAACTTTTTTATTTTGATGAAGCTTTTATTCAAACTAAGTTATTTTTGATTAACTTGTTTGTTTATTTTCTTTTTGCTTCATCATTATCATACTTTTTTTTTTTTTTTTTTTTTTTTTTTACGAAGAACCGAACTTGTTACTAAAATAAAGGGTTAAAAAGAAAAAGGTTTTGGTGGGTAAAAAGGGTTTTTGTTTGGGTGATGAAACGAAAAGGTTTAGGCTCAAAGGGGCTAACTAGGGGGATTTTTTGGGTAGGTGGTAAAAGAAAAAGAAAAATAATGGTGTAGAAATAAAAAAAAGTTAGTCCTAATGCCTCCATCATTTACTTACTCGGGTTTAAGTTGATAAGGACCGGGAATGCATTGTCATGGCAAGTTCTAGAGTTGTAAGAACCAAGCGGCTATTCACACAAGAAATGAAAAATGAGCATTTAGTCAAATGATATGTAGTTGTGTGCTCAATAAAGGCTCAAAACTCACTTTTGTGGGAATGGGTTTTTATGTGATCAAGTATATATAATCAAATTTTAAATAAGTTTGCTATGCCTTTTCATAATTTTCTTATGTTGGTTCTTTTTATCACTACGCTATCGGTTGTAAATTTGTAAAAATATAACCTTTTTGAGAACTTGAATTTCCCGAGTTAAACCTAGACAAGTAAAAAAAAATGAATTTTTTGAAAAAATTTGGGGTGATAAGCGGTTCCAATAGAGTTTTGTGTAAGGCTTGTATTTAGGACTTGCAAAATTCAAGGTTTTAGCATCCCCCCCACACTTAAATTACACATTGTCCTCAATGTGTCCCAAAAATAAATTTTTAGGTTGATTAGATGTGTAAAATAGTGTTTAAAAAGCAAAAATCTGCGTTACTGGGCACTGAACACGGCCCCGTGTTATCCGGGCACGGCCCCGTGTTCAAGTGCCAGTAACAAAATTAAAATAAGAGAAACAGAAGACTGGACACGGGGGCGTGTTGGGTGAACACGGCCCGTGTCCAGTTACCTGAACTGGGCGTTTTACTACAGGTGGTTCAGCACGGGGCCGTGTTGGTTGGACACGGCCCGTGTTGAACCTTCTGGAATGGTGAGAATTGTCGGGTTGCCTTGTTCTTTGTGCATGGGTTCATTTTTCTCGTTCCCCTTTTCATCCTTTACCACCATGAGTGTGTTTTATTCATTACAAACCATCCAAACCTTAAAACCATCATTTCATTTCATCATAGAGAGAACTTACATAGTCCTAAATTAAACTAGATAAAACAACGAAATAACAAACCATGGAGTCCTAGCCTATACTTTTATTTTAATTAGCAAAATTTCCAAGAAGTAATTATTCTTGGTTAACCAAGGCCTTTTTGAACTCCTTCTTCCGCGTGCGGTTCTCCTCAAATGTCGGCGAGCCATTCTTCCACCTCCCTTGGGAGGAGAAAAGAAGGCTCGTTGGCATTAGTTTGAGGAGTTTCAACTTCCACCGGGATCTCTTGTAGGTGTTCCATGGGAGGTTCCGCCGGTAAGTCTTCCCACCCGGTAGGGTTGTTGATTCCGAGTGCTAGGTTCCAATCCTGTTGAGGAAGGACTGGTTCCATTGGAGGTGCTACAAGAATATTTAACCTCTGGTGCAAGAGGTTAATTTCTTGGAAGCTGCTTTCAAGTCCCATCGTAAGATCGTTAATACGGTCGATTAGGACCTCCTCTACTGAAGTCATTTCGTCGAGAGCCTCCCTTAATGCTATTACATAGTGCACAAGTGTAGCTTCAATGGAGGGTCTTCTTCCTCTCCGGCTGTTTGATGAATGCACAGAAGATGTTTCGCTGTTTTCACTCGACATCCTACGAAAAATAAACTAAAAATAGCTTATTTAATGAAACAGTGACCGGACACGGCCCCGTGCTCACTGAGCACGGCCCCGTGTTCATCTTTCTGCAGAGTTTCGGAATAAGGAAACTTGGATTTTTAAGTTATTTTCTGAACTTGTGGGGCCTATTTAGTTACAAATAACTTAAAACAATGTTTCATAACACGTTTTTACCAAGATTCTTTGAACAAAACTCACTTATCCCTACCATAGAGTTGGAGAAATTCCAAACTTTCAATGGTAGCTCTTGGAGAAAGATGAAGAAGAAGGAAATGGCTAAAAGAGGAAAGGACAAGATGGGTTGTTGGAACCTTCTTTTAGACTTACCTAGGATAGTTTGAGAGAAGATTCCTGCAAATCTCTGCCCCAAGTTGGTCCAAATGTGCAGAATTCTTGGCTGCATTTATAGAAAATGACAGCATCCTGGACACGGCCCCGTGTTCAGTGGGCACGGCCCCGTGTGCAGGTGGGGTTCTGACACAGTTTGTCCGTATTCTGACGTACTGATCAGAAGGGAATCTTTCGATGGACACGGGGGCGTGTTGGCTGGGCACGGCCCCGTGTCTAGGGACTGTTTTATGAAGTTGTCTAGTTTTTTAAGGAGCTTGCTAGTATCGGGTGGCTCCTGACTGGTTGGAACAACCCCAAAGTGCCTAAGATACCTTAATTGTCCTAGACTAAGGCGAGAACGCAAGAGGTTGTCGGTGAGGGTAATTCCTATTTTCATTCTAGGTGGACAAGTCCAACCCTTTCCCGGGCTCTCGTTAAAGAAGGTGTATGCCGAATCGCTCAGGTCTATGTATGCACCGAACGAAGTCGATGGGGAGTCCTTCACGGCACAATCGACACAGGGACGACTATCGTCCAAGTCTTTGCTAGGAACGAAGGTATTTTCGGGAGCAACGAGGTTGTCGGAATGCGGTTCCAACGTTTCTTCATGGTTATTATCTTGGGGAGGATCAATGAAATCCTTCCTAAGCTCTTTTAACCAATTCAGAATTAGTTTTTCTAGTTGAAATAACTCATCAAGGAGCATTTCCCCTAGAATCTCTGGCTGGGCGCATTCGAGGGAGAAATAGTGCTTATTTTTACTTTCGCCCCTCTTAAGGTTGTGAGAAGTCGGTGGGTCCATGTAGTGGGGCCTATAATTTAGAAAGTAGCATTTTACTTCTTCATGGTTGCCACCACATAATTGACACCACGTACCATAAGAGTGCCGAAAGTAAAAACAATTACTATCACTCATGTTTGTGTCAGAAATTACCAACCGCCGGGATCTAATGGTTCTGTTTTCAGTAACTGAAACTTGGGCACGGGGGCGTGTTGAGTGGGCACGGCCCCGTGTTCAGCTTACTGTCTGATGTAAAACAGGATTGCCAGTTCCAAAAATTGAGCACGGGGGCGTGTTCAGCGGGCACGGCCCGTGCTGAGCTCTGCAGAAGCTGAAAAACTAAGAAAATCCTAAAAAAAATTAAAAAGAAAAATAAAAAATGATTAGGCCGTTGATTCCTAACTTTCTTAAAATCCTTGTGTCCCCGGCAGCGGCGCCAAAAACTTAATGCGTGTGAAGTGTCGTATAATTTAGGTATATATTTTAAGCCATTTTTCACACTTATTTTAGCCAAGTTTTAAATTTATAAAACACGATATTTCACTAACACTAAACACACATATGGGCAAGTGCACCCATCGTTGAGTGTAGTATAGCGTTGGTAAGATACCGAGGTCGTCCAAGGACACAAGAGCTTTTAATACCGGTTTATCCTCAACGTCTAACCAAAATAAAAAGTTAGAAAAATGTTTTAAACTAAGAAAATTAAAAACTAACTAAAATGCTGAAAATAAAAATAAAATAAAAAACAGATAGACAAGATGAATCACTTGGTTCCGACTCGTATCTAGTATAACCTTTGATTATTTCCGCACTTTTGCACATAATTAAGAGATTATCTTAGTTATTGTAGTAGGCCCCTCTTTTGAAGGTGACGTTACCCTCACCCCAGTAGTTTGAGTCAGCAGGGATACAATCCTAAAGGGGTGGATTATTGGAAGATAATGAATTAAGTTATTAATGCAGTATTATGGTAGGCCCCGCTTTTGGCGGTGACGTTACCCTCGGCTAAGTAGTCTGAGTCAGCAGGGATACAGTCCTAAATAGCCGGGTTATAGTATTAATAGTAGTTAACTTATGAGGGGGTCAAAGAGTTTGGACCCCCGCCATCCAATACCGTGAAGTATTGAAGGAGGTCCTACTAAATTTGACCCAGGTCCATTGCAGGACCTCTAAACGCTGAACAATGGCAAGACCTTTACCAAACCGTTCCCTTAACCCCCTACCAGGTAGCCAACATATCTCCATATAGACCGTGGAGATATGAATGGTGAAAATCCTTTATTTTATATAGACAGTAAAATAATGCCAAAACACCACGGACAAACGATAAGGAAAGATCACCTTCAACATAAGTAACTAGTTATTAAAGTCATTAATACAAAACCAAATAAAAAGTGCAAAAGATTAGAAATAAAAAGTATTAAACTAGACACTTTGTCTTCACCAAGTGATGTAAGAGACTTAGGCAAACATGGCCTTGATTGTCAAGAACTCTTACGATCAATCTTGGATCCCGAGACGACTCACACACTCTACGATGGACAATGGATGATGGTGGTGGATGATGGTGTTGTGATGGTGGTGGGTGGTGTATGAAGTGTGAGAGAGGTGGTGTGCCAAGGGATGAGATGAAATGAATCCAAGCACTCCTATTTATAGGCTGAACAGAGAGCTGGACACGGCCCCGTGTCCGCTGGGCACGGCCCCGTGTCCGTCTGACACTCTCTCTCCTCATTAATTGTAATTCGCAATTACAATAAATGCGCCTGCTGTACTTTCGACACGGCCCCGTGTCCGCTGAGCACGGCCCCGTGATGGGCAATAGAAGCTTCTATGGATTTGTCTTTTCTGCTGCTTCTTGGGCACGGCCCCGTGCTGGCTGAGCACGGGGCGTGTTCAGCCTTCTGTCTTCTCCTTTTTGCTTTGGAAGGTGCCGTTGAGGGGTCGGGCAGTCCACTAATGTTCCTTTTCTTGTATTTATGTTGGATTTAGCTGTCTTTTTGCTTCTTTTGTGTTTTTGAGCTCATTTAATCCTGAAAATACAAAAGGAAGACAAAAACACTCTTTTTCCAATATTAGTACTTAAAAAGGGTTAGTTTTATGCCTCATTTGATGTAATTTATATGTTGCATTTTATACACATCAGTGACCAAGAATTTGTACTTCGCGAATCCAGAATTCGCATTTCGAGAACTTTGCATAAAGTTTCTCTTTCTTCAGTAGTTCCAGAATAGTTCAGAGATGTTGCTCGTCCTCTTCTTTCGTTCGCGAGTAAATCAGGATATCATCGATAAATACAATCACGAATTTATCGAGATATGGTTTGCATACGCGGTTCATCAGATCTATAAAGACCGCTGGTGCATTCGTCAGCCCGAATGGCATCACAAGAAATTCGTAGTGCCCATATCGCGTTCTGAATGCAGTCTTTGGCACGCTTTCTTCTTGGATTCTTAACTGATGGTATCCAGATCGAAGGTCGATCTTGGAGTAGTAGCTTGATCCTTGCAGTTGATCAAATAAGTCATTAATCCTCGGTAGCGGGTACCAATTCTTGATAGTGAGCTTGTTCAGTTCCCTGTAATCGATACACATCCGCAGAGTTCCATCCTTCTTCTTCACGAATAATACTGGAGCTCCCCAAGGTGAGAAGCTTGGCCTTATAAATCCTTTATCCAACAACTCCTGGAGTTGTGTAGATAATTCCTGCATTTCGGATGGTGCAAGCCGATAGGGTGCCTTGGCTACAGGAGCAGCTCCTGGAACCAAGTCTATACGGAATTCGACTTGTAGTTGCGGAGGTAGTCCTGGCAGATCTTCTGGAAAAACATCAGGGAATTCCTTCACCACAGGAATGTCTTCGAGTTTTGGCTCCACAGCCTTCTTGTCTATAACGTGTGCTAGGAAAGCGACACATCCTTTCCTCAAGCACTTATGTGCCTTCATACAATTGATGATTCGAAGAGGTGCGTCTCGTTTTTCTCCATGCACGATGAGAGTTTCACCATTCGCTAAAGGGATGCGAATGATTTTCTCATGACAAATAACTTCAGCTTTGTTCTTGGACAACCAGTCCATTCCGACTACTACATCGAAGCTACCCAATTGAATAGGTAAGAGATCGATGCTAAAATTTCGTTCGCCAAGTTCCAGTGTGCAGCCTCTAACAACTTCGCTCGATTCAACAAGTTTACCATTGGCTAGTTCTATGGAATAAGGAATTTCTAATCTACTAGATTCTATTCCGAGTATGCGTTTAAATTCCACAGACATGAAGCTATAATCGACGCCAGTGTCAAATAATATGGATGCAAAGTGATTGTTAATGAGAAACGTACCGGTGACCACATTAGGGTCCTCGCGTGCGTTCTTAGCTCCAATCACGAATGCTCGAGCCTGAGCCTTGTTTCCCTCTGGGCAGTCCTTCATGAAATGATCATTGCTTCCACACTTGAAGCATCCTTGGTTCCGCCCTTTACCGTTACCATTCTTGTTAACAGCACCATTTCCGTTCCGGTTCTTTCCTTTTCCCCAACAGTCTTCTGTTTGATGACCCAATTTACCACATTTGTCGCACCTTGGAATGCGACAAGCTCCATCTTGATGATACTTACATTTTTGGCATTTAGGCATGGAGCCTTGGTATGCTTTGGTTGCAAGGGTCTTCGCCTCCTGAGACGGGTTAGTGTCACGCTTCTTGTTGAAACCCTTGTGGTTAGCGTCACGCTTCTTCTTGTCACCGGACGACTCAGCATGTGTCTCGGTCTTCTCTGTTGGGTTCAGTGATAACTTCTTCATACGAACACAATCTTCAGTCAGGCTGACAGCCAGAGTTACAGCCTTAGTGATTGTTTGTGGTTTGGCCGACGTCACCATGCCATGAAACTCTGGGGCCAGTCCCCAAATGTAGCGTTCAACGCGCTTGAATTCGGGGGTCTCCATGTAGGGTAGCACTCTTGACAGATCGTGGAACCTTCGAGTATAACCATTAATGTCAGCACCTACCATGGTCAAGTGCCAGAACTCCGTTTCCAGCCTTTGGAGTTCAGCGCGAGAGCAATACTTCTCTCTCATTCTTTCCTTCAGCTCCTCCCAAGTAAAGCCATAAGCGGCATCATCACCCAAAGTTTGGGCTTGCAGGTTCCACCAAGTCAGAGCTTCATCGACAAACAACCCAGTAGCAAAGGTGACTTGTTGATCCGCGGTACATTTGCTCATGCGGATAGTAGCTTCAGTCTTCTCCTTCCAGCGCACAAATGCTACTGCACCTCCTGTGCCGTCATAGTTCATCGGCTTGCAGTCGAGGAACTGCTTGAAAGTGCAGCCTGGAATTGATTCAACCAATTCACATGTGAGCAATCGAAGAAATAATGAAACAAGGACCGTTCATAAATTTCTCCATGCTTAGCAAATTGTCTTAAGATTACCTTGAGCTGCATTGCCTCCAGATGAATCTCCGTTCCCATTACGTCTAGCGTTGCTTGGGCCACCACTGTCTTGAGTTCGGTTTGCCTCGTGTTGGGCAATAGCAGCGGAGATCCATTCTTCCAGTAGAGCGTTCAACTCTTCAGCAGTTCTGGGCAGTGGGGGAGGAGGAGGTTGATCGTCATTGCGAGCATTCACAGCTTTCCTGGGTGCCATGTTCTGACAGAACATAACACAACAGGGTTAGACATTTGTTTGATATCGTCACACTAGACAGTAGTAGTATATATATTCACAGGTATATACCACATAAGTGACATCAAACAATTATTACTCTAGCAGAGTACTTAGTAGGCTTGCACTGAGGGAATCTATACGTGACAAGACTTGCTGTGGTTTTTGTGCACTGAATTCCATAATTATGTATGCATCCATAATTACGTAACTCCTTGCACCGTCCGCACAGTTCGTTTCATCCTCGTATTTCTTCCTTCAGATGGGCCATCGCTTTCAGGTAGAGTCACGTATACTTGTGACATTCTACTTCTAGTATATGCTAATTATCACACATAATTGCAAGTAATTTCTCAGTTAAAGACAAGTGCTACTTCGGTGCACCCTAAGTCTCGTAGTGTCTTTTCTAGACTCTTTGTAATCAGTTTCAGGTAGTGGATGTCGCGGGATGTTTTATGCAATGAAAACTCTTTGAAAAATTGTTTTCGTGAATGGATCCTAGAGATTGTAGACTAGACTCGAGAAGGAATCCTGGTTCACTACAATCGCAGCTCTGATACCAATCTGTCATACCCCTTTCTGCGGCGGAAGCACGAGGTGTGATCATGAAAGGTTCTCATTGCATACGAAGAGTAAACATGCTACATGCTCGTAAAATAACATCAAATACCATAATTTGAAATCATAAGTTTAGCGTTTACATCGCTAGATAGCATAAAACATTGTCTTAAAAAGTTTACATCTTTATTCAAAGATAAACATAAGCGACATCCAAGAGCATAAGCAAGACCGCGCGCACATCCATCCTAGTTTCCTGAAATACATGTGAGTTTTTGGAAAAACGTCAACATAATGTTGGTGTGAATTCATGCAGTTTTTGTATTTCACGTTTGTATACTTTGTATGAAAACATATTTTGAGTCATGTATAAATCAAGTTTTCATATATAAATCAAGTATTCATGTGTACACCACGTACTCATGTATAATTCAAGTTTTTCTTGAGTACCCCACGTACTTCAAGTATAGTTCCCAACTTCTTGAGTACCCCACGTACTTCAAGTATAATTCAAGTTTTTCTTGAGTACCCCACGTACTTCAAGTATTAATCCAGTTTTAGTATGGTATGAATTTTATGTAAATAAAGTATTCCTGTATGTATCAGGATTGTTAATGGGTTGCAAAGCCATTAACATGTGACACGACATAGAAAGTCACCAAACCTTAGGCATTTAATTGGTATATTCTGAGACACAAAAGCACTACTCGATTCTCGCCCTCACCGAGAGTGTGGCTGCCCGACACCCGTTAGATCTAACCTTTTGTTCTGCGGTCTAGGTATATTGTTGATTAATGGTGCTTCTGTACCCTATTCGTGACACGATTTCTCGCATCATTTCTCATAACGCCTCATACTTGGTTCTCGTTCTCACCAAGTGCGCTTCTCATATTCTTATATTTCGTCACACTTGGTTCTCGTTCTCACCAAGTGTACTTCTTGTATTCTCATATTTCGTCACACTTGGTTCTCGTTCTCACCAAGTGTACTTCTTGTATTTATATCATACCAATTATAAATATTGTACATTTGTACATGTATTTCACCCCCGAAGTTATAAAAACTGAAAACAGTTAAAGAGAAAAGGGGGAGCATGAACTCACAACTTTGCGTTCCTGTGCGTCGTAAACTTCACCGGATTTGCTTAATTAACGTCGTAACCTATACACGTTTTCTTAACGTTAGTCACTAGACTTGCGTCGCACAAGTACAGTCACTCTCTTTTGTGTATATTTTCTTGTGTTAAAAATATTTTATATTTTTAACTACGTGTCTTACTTATATTATTTTCTCAAAAATAAATATAAGCTTTTTGTATTTTGCACTTTGCACCCAAATTATGTATCTTGTATGTTGTATGTGTATTTGTATTTTTACTCGTTACGAGTATCTCCAAGTCATATTATTTTTACTCTAAAAATAATATATAACTAGTTCACAAAATAATCACATAATCACACAAGCGATAAATATATATTCTAAATATATATTTAACAGGTCTCATTTATGAAAATCCACCTCCGGTATTTGGAAATTTTGTAATAAAAATCATGGCGAAGTTTGTTTGGAAAACAAGTTAAAAATGTATTTATAACACTTGTCACCAAAAATATTTCTAAGTGTTATATTTCTAGAAAAATTTCGTCAGAGTTTCCTCTGTAACTGGAGGTGTCCACGCTTACAAGCGTATCATTTTCTTTTGCAAAATCATTCAATCAATTCTCAATTAACCAACCCGACATTCAGACAAGCAATACACTACTTATATCACTTAAGTTTTAAAACACAAAACTGGGCTGTTTTCGGGTAATTTATTAAAATAGTTATCTTATTCCAAAAATTCCCAAATTTTTACAAAATGGCTTAAACGGACCAAAAATTATTGTGTAAAAATATCGGGGTCCAAATCTTTGGCAATAATTTATAGAAAATCATTTTCCGGGCTGAAGTCAGATTTATCTTTTTCTGACCACAGTCCGCGGAATAATTTATTTAAAATTCATTGTAAGTCCGATTTACGGAATTCCAGTGGGATAATTACAAATACATCGGTGGTCGGCTACAGTAAAAATTTTGTGATCTAACTCTACACGGAATTTAAGTTATAACTGAAAATATAACACCCATTTTCTGCTGTAATAATCTAGCTTTAGTTGCTGTTAGAAAACGGCACTTTAAAAATAGTAAACGAAGTCCAAAAATTGTGATTCCAGTGCCATTAGAACCGTATTTCATAGTACATATATCTAGACCTCTGAAAACACATTTTTCGTTTAGTTGAGGACCCGTTACAGCTTGTTAAAGTCGGCTGGAAGCGCAACTCAGCAAGCTGTTTCTAGCTCATATGTTACTAAAACGCACACATATTATCGACACAACTTCTAATATGATTAACATCGGACCACACGTCATTTACAGCAGGTCATGGTTTGTTAAATTCAGATTTATGGTTTCAACATCATTCTACATTACTTCATCTTTTATCCATCAAGTTCATCATTTTACAAGGCTTTTAGTTTGAGATCTTTAGTGTTCATGATTTTCAATCGACAAATCTCTTATTAACCACTCTAGACAAGATCAAGAAGGTGTTTAGAATCACTTACTACTAGCTCGAGGCTAGGGAAGAAACTAGACAAAAAACGGTTGGTTAATAGCGTCGTAGAGAGGTCCTTGGCAATCCGTAAGCACCGAGCTTCCTTATACGTGATCCTTCACCTTTGTATAAGCTTGGAATTACAAGATCGAAATCAAAAATGATGGTGGTGTGGGCTTGGGGGTCGGCCGAATGCAAGAGGAAGGAGAGAGAGGTGTGTGAAATTTTGTTGGTGTTGAATGTATGAAAATGATGAACTCTTGGTTTAATTTATAAACCATCCACCCTAATTATCCAAGGGACTATGTGTCTTCAAGATATTTAACACCCATGAATATAATATTCAAAAATTTAGTGGGGTGTCCCCTCATTCTAACCGAGTTCGTTAGGGGGGGGGGGGTCTCATGGTTGGATTCCAACTAATGATTAAGGTTTAGTTAGTTAAGTTAGGAGTTTAAACCAACTTCTAGTGTGTTGCGTTGTGTAACGGGTGTTAGGGGACCCTAACTGGCTCAGAAAAAGGAAAATAATGTCAATGACAATATTTTTATGTTCCGGGTAAAGTCCGGTTGTTCGAATGGATACTGGTTCGTTAAAGTGCTAAATAAGCATTTAAAGTGTCTTTTAAGTACCCTTCTTGTACCCTTTCGATTCCCAACACTTAGGGAAATATTCTGGATGATAAAACGAAATTTCTGTTGGTGCATTCATCTGTCATCTTCGTCTTATGTCGAGTCTCGGGTTCGTTGCACTGCTGAACAAGAGTGATGTCATCATATATGATGATGACATCATATATGTGACATCATCATTGAATCATCACATGAAGACAAAACAAGAATTAGATGGTTGACCGTTTGAAGAATAGTTGACCGTTTGAATATCTTGTAACCGTTTGAATGTCATTTACATTTGAAAGTAGATGTCCGTTTGTAGTAGGCATGACCGTTTGAGGAGTGCATGACAGTTTGAAGTGTCATGACCGTTTGAAGAGTGATGAGTCTCCTTCAAATGGTCAGGGTGTTCCCTATATATACCCTTCAAGCTGTCATCATTTGTAACATTCTGAATTCCGACGCGAGGTGCTGTCGAGGTGTCTCTGTACTGTAAACTGTTAGAGATCAATAAACAAGACATTTAATAGTGAATCCAAGCTAAACGAAGACCGAATCAATGAATTCCGCCTCTGATTCGGTCTGAGCACTCTTCCGATCGACTCGTTAGGTCGTTTCACGATCCTACAAGTGGTATCAGAGCTCAGGAGGAAGAGTTCTTACCGTTTAGCTCGTTTTCGCTAGCAAATTCTGATTTTCTACACCTTCTTTCACAAAATTGATATTTTTCACGGTTAAAATCAGCTAAAACTTTCACAATGTGTGCGTAATTGTGTTTTAACAAACCCTTGAGAGTTTCAGCTCAAAATTCGAAGAAAAAATGGTAAAAATGGACTGAAAATTGCTGACCGTTTGAACGAAACTTGGCTGTCAGTTTGAAACTGGACATGACCGTTTGAATCTGACCCTGACCGTTTGAAAATACATACCTGTTCGTTTGAAAATTGACTTAACTGTTTGAAGCAAGCACTTGTCCGTTTGAAAAACTGCCTGACCGTTTGAAATTTGTGCCTGACAGTTTGAAACTGCACCTGACCGTTTGAAACTGCACCTGACCGTTTGAAACATGACATGATCGTTTGAAACATGGTTACAGTTTGAAAAGTGTGAACTGTTTGAAAAATACATCGAGTTGTGTATAACAGTTTACGAGGTGTTAGTAATTGGGAAAAGAGTTCATGTTAATTAATTCAGATTGAATGTGTTGGTACATGTGAACATTTAAAGATTGACGGATATTGGGTTTTATTACCGATATAGGGCATGTGAAAGTGTGATAAATTGCATCGAGTTAAGTGAATCATTAAACAAAATTGCCAGTAGGTTGGGAAAAGGAACCACATGTTTGTGTCAGATTGCATGTTATTCTTGTAAATTGTCCTCACATTTTGTCGACTTGTGTTAGTTAGCATATGAAAGACACAATGAACTGACAATTCACATGATGCACTAATCTTGATAAAATTTTGTAATCGGTTCAATAGAATCATTTGTTAAATTGATTGTTGTCGGATAAGTGTTGCATGTGATTATATCATTTGTTTTGGTCATTTCAAAGTCCACTAAAGAATCGGCCCAATCAGCATACATTAACAATTAATCTGTTGCATTTGAGTATATTACAAGTGAGATAATATCAAGTGTTGTTGTCGGTTTCAATAAAAAAAATATTGTTGTTGTGTGAGCTGAAAATTGTGAATTGAATTGCATTTTGGGCTGTGGATATTGGTTATTTTGGTCATTAGTGGGCCAAGATATTTTGATTTTGGACAGTGAAGTTAGTTTTTGAGCTGAATTTTGGGTTTCAAATTGAACCAAATCTAGCTAAGTGAACCGGGTTTATTTTGAGATTGATCAGTTTGTTTGAAGGTTTGAACACACAAGTTGCACGGTTTGAGTAAACATCAGAACAGGTTGTGTTTGAAAAATGGAAAAAATATTTGATGAGAAAGAAAATGATCATCTTGAAAGTTTAAATCGTTGGTATATGAGAACTGTGGATAGCAATTATAGAAATGTAAGTGCGGACATTTGGGTTAAAAGTTTTGAATATTTCATGTGTCAGAAAGATGAAACATTGGATGAGTTGGAAAGACGATTTGAAATTTTAACAGAAAATTTGAGAAGAAAAAATATTAAAATATCAAAGGATGAACAGATATCGAAGTTGGCAAATGCATTACCTGCTAAATGGGATAAATTCTTGGTTGAGTTAAAAAGGAAAGATTTTTTTCAAGAACTTTATCCAAAACAGTTCTTTAATGAGGTTAATGCAGAGTTTCGAAAGGAATATAAGAAAAAGAAGGAATTTTTGAACGGAATGGAAAAGAATTTACAAAAATTGGAATTGGATGTAATTACTGAAATTGATAAAAGAATTCGTGTGTGTTTTGCAACAAAGAGTATTCTGAAATATGATATTAAAAGGAAATGTTATATTGATGAAAGTATGAATCCTTTTGATTTCGTTAAACTCTTTTGTGCAGGAACATACAAAACACGGATAAAGGAAATGTCAAAGAAGGAAGAATCTGTAAAGAATGAATCTTCAAATTCTGCATCAGTGTATTTTACATGTGACAGCTTAAAGACGGAAAATGACAAACTCGTGAAAGATGCGGAAAGTTTGATTTTGGAAGTCAAAGAGCTGAATGATAAGAAGCAAGCTGATGATAAACAGATTCTTGTGTGTAAAGCTGAACTCTGAAAATGACAAACTGTTAAGTAAATTGAACAGTTTGACATTGGAAAATCAGAAATTGAAAGAAAAAGCAAATGTTTTTGAAGAAAAGATTAAAAGTTTTGAAATTGAAAAATCAAGAATTGAAAAAGCTTTTCAAAATCAAATAAAAATTCTTGAAGATGGGAGAGATGTGTTTAGCAAAAACAACATCGAAAAGCAAAAAATGATAAATTTCCATCTTCAGAAAATTATCAAACTTGAAAAAGAATGTGAATGTGCTCGAAAGAAAATCAAAGAGTTAGAAGAAAAGGAGTCGAATTCAGAAAATGAAGATTTCTGGATAAAGCTTGAGAACAAAAATCTGAAAGCAAATGAGACAAAACTTCAAGAACAGATAAATGTTTTGGAAAATGAAAAGTCTGTTCTTGAAAACATGAAGAATGAGAATGAAAAATCAATTAAGTCTCATCTTGAAAGAATCTCTCAGCTTGAAAACGAAGCTGATAATTCAAGAAACAAGATTGATGAACTTGAAAAGAAATTGAAAGGTTTTATGACTTCATCTGAGTCTTTGAATTATCCCTGTCCAAAACCGATCAATTCAGTTCCAATAAGTGACGATGTCACAGACTATGATAAAGTCATAGTTGAAGATTGCGATGAAAAATCTGATGATGAAAAAGAAAAAATTGACAAAAAGAATTTATTTTTGAAGTTAAAAGAAAAAATTCAAGAAACTGTTCCACAATCAACCGAAAAGGGAGAATGCTCTAAGCAAAAACCTTTGAAGAAGAAAGTGGAACAGAAACAAAAACAAAATGAGAAAATTTTGAAAAATGTTCAAAAAGAAAATAAAAGTTCATCAGATCAATCATCCAATCGCAATCAAAAATTACAAAAAGTAAAAAATGAAAATTCAAAAATTGTTGGCAATAAGTGGTGCAGGTTGGACCACAGTGCTCAAAAGTCAAATCAAGCAAACAAGAGGAGCAAGGATTATCACCAAGCCAAACAGCGTTATGATCTGAATGCTTGGACTGAGAATGGTGATTGGTACGATAACAGAGTGTGTTACAGATGCGGTTATCAAGGACACATTGCTGTTAACTGCCAGAGTTGGGGGTTTGAATCAAGGATATGCTTTAACTGCAACATCATTGGCCATATTGCTAGAGATTGCTCAATGAGATCAATGAGAAGATCGAGGGTTGAATCTCAGAAGCAGGTAAAGATACCAGTCTCTGTCAAGCCCAAAGAACAGAAAGTTCAAGAACGTAAAGTTCAAGAACAGAAAGTTCAAGAACCGAAAGTAAAGCTTTCACAGGGGCAGAAAGACAGACTGAGGAAAAAGAGGAAGAAGGCGAGAGAGTATCTGGAGAAGATATTGTCCTCGGGTTCATCTGTTGGTAAAAATAAGAGTTCTGATGAATCGCTTTCCTCAACTGCAAAGTCAAACAAGACGAGTTCATCAGATGCAAATCTGAGGACAGAAGAGAGAAAGAAGAAGAAGAAAGTTGTCGGCGATGAATCTGGCTCATCAAAGTCAGACAAACCACATTCAGGCAATGATTCTGGTACGGTAAAGCCAGAAGAGCCGGTAGTTGAGGTAAAAGTTGAGAATTCTGGTCTAACAATGGATGATGAAAATTTTCCACCATTGTTGAACAAGAATTCAAAATCACCCAAGGACAGTCAGGCTTGGGTGAATCTGTTTAAATGAAAAACCTGACTTGCCGGAGTTCCCAGGTTGGTAAGCGTGGAACAGGAATCGGCACATTTCTTGAGAAATTCACGAAAGTGATTTCGACCTTTAAGTGGTAAATCAGGGACATTAAGTTGTACTTGATTTTCTACAAAGTGATGTTTGTGGATTGATCTTGGAAATGTTAAATCTTTACAAGTGGTTGAAAAGAACAATAATGATGTGATGACCCCAAATTTACAAGTGGTAAAGACAAACTAATTTTTTCGGAAAAACCATTTTGATTAAAACAAACTTAAGTGTTTTGAAATCATTATGGGAAAATAGTTTGTTATCAGGGGGAGTTCTGATTGTTCAAGCCAAGTGAATGGAGAATTGAAGTAATTCTCATCATGTTGTCACATTTCTTGTACAGCTTGTTTTCAAATTTTCCCAGAAAATCAAAATTGAGACATATTTTGATTTTAGGGGGAGTAAAAATTTTAAAAAAAAATTAGAAAATTTGAAAATGTCAAAAACATTTAAAAATTTAAAACAGAGTTTTGCTGAAAAAAGAGGAAATGATAGTAAATCAGTGGACTATCACAGCATGCTAGAGAATTGTAAAGTCAAAATGTGATAAACGGTCTCACTAAAGATGTGACGGTAGGCTCAGCTAGACTAGTAGATTTGCAATAACGATACAAACTTAAATGAAAAAGCCTAGTTCTAGTGGGAAATATGGTCGAAAGCATAGTACTTAGTTTTGTCCTTCTTGACTGTGTGCCTACTCAGTAATCGCTGATTGTCGAAAGACATAAAACTGGTTAAGTTTGTGAACTTTCACAATTTTGCTGAAAAGTCGCTGTGATTGTGCATTTTTTTTTGCAAAGATTTAAACTTGTTTTATTTCTTTATTTTGTTTAAGCATCGGACATCCTCTGTGTATACGTGAGTATCGACCTGGATGTTGTTGCCTAAACGTTCTGCTTTATTTTCTTTGGTGTTTCGTTTAAGCTTTGGACCTCCTCTGCGTATACGGAAGTATCGACCTGGTGGTTAAAGCCTAAACAACTTCAACTTATTTTTATTTTCTTATTTTGTTTAAACATTGGACTTTCTCTGCGTATACGGAAGTATCGACCTGATTGTTAATGTTTAAACATTCTGCTTTGTTTTTCGCACAAATCACAGTTGATAAAAGTTTAAAGGCATTGCTTGAGATAATGTATTACATGATGAGGGGATATGCTGAGATCGTGGGGTCCATAAGAACTTAGTGCAAAATTAATATACCTTAACGTATCGGTAAGCATTTCGAAAGTTTTTAGTTTGAGTTTAAGTGGACAACAATATCGTCAATCCACGTGAATCGTTTAGAACTGAAAATGTTTAAAGCTTAACAGTGCTAGTGACTGGTCAAATAAACTGATATGATCCTCTTACACAAACTCACAAAAATAGTGTCTGTAAATATTTCTTTATTGCATTCCTTTGTTATCAAAAATTCAAAAAGATTTTCGGTGTGTTTTAGCATAAATTTTTGAAAAATACAAAAAGATTTTCGACAACTGATGTTGAAGAGCTGATTTTCAAAATTTCAAGTGCTGAACATGATGAACTGGTTTGAGAGCGTGCGTTTAAAAGAAGAAACTGATTTTATAAAAGAAAGGTTTGATTAGTTAATCAGGGTCATTAAGTTGAACTTGGTATAACTATTACTAGTAAGTTTTTCTTATTGATTTAAGTGAAAACTTATGTGTTTGAGAGAAGTTTGTGCAGGAAATGAGCTTAAACAGAGATAAAGCCAGGGATTGATTTCAAGGTGATAGCTAATTCCAGACAGCGATCCCATCATGATGAAAGGGGGAGTCTGATGAGGTTAGAGCCAAAGAGAAGATCCTGGTATATGCCAAGAAAGAAAAGAGACTGATAAAGACTGAAGATGCGAAGACTCGACACTTAAGACTCGTCAACATCTGATGGGGAGTCGGTTGGTGCATTCATCTGTCGTCTTCGTCTTATGTCGAGTCTCGGGTTCGTTGCACTGCTGAACAAGAGTGATGTCATCATATATGATGATGACATCATATATGTGACATCATCATTGAATCATCACATGAAGACAAAACAAGAATTAGATGGTTGACCGTTTGAAGAATAGTTGACCGTTTGAATATCTTGTAACCGTTTGAATGTCATTTACATTTGAAAGTAGATGTCCGTTTGTAGTAGGCATGACCGTTTGAGGAGTGCATGACAGTTTGAAGTGTCATGACCGTTTGAAGAGTGATGTGTCTCCTTCAAACGGTCAGGGTGTTCCCTATATATACCCTTCAAGCTGTCATCATTTGTAACATTCTGAATTCCGACGCCGAGGTGCTGTCGAGGTGTCTCTGTACTGTAAACTGTTAGAGATCAATAAACAAGACATTTAATAGTGAATCCAAGCTAAACGAAGACCGAATCAATGAATTCCGCCTCTGATTCGGTCTGAGCACTCTTCTGATCGACTCGTTAGGTCGTTTCACGATCCTACAATTTCTGTATAATATTCGTATGTTTAAATGCTGAATTGAGCTGAATTTATTAAAATTCTGCACTTAAAGTGCGTTTTGGGTGCTTTTTAGTGCGTATTTTAGCTTTCGGAGCGTCTATATGTTAACCCTTGTATGTATTCTTGGGTTTTGATATATTCTTGTCGATGGACCTACACCTAGGCCTCAGTTCTAATGTCTGACTGCTTTCTGCAGTTCTGTTGACACAATGTGTCTTACCGGTGAGTTTACTTAGTATTACTGACGCAACGCTCTCGTTTATGCATAAAGCAATATTTTGTAGTATACAACGTGCATGAATTCACTTGTTTAGCATGTAATCAGACATTGCTGACAATTAAGCACATAATTGCAGTTATTAAATAATAATTACAGTGTACGGAAATTACCGGTTTGGTGCCAGTTGTCACAGAAGACATAGTCACCCTATGGGCCACCCTGGTCCTCATGGGTGTGGGCTCGCTACACCCAAATAGATCTATCACTCATGCCCCTCGGTCCTTATACGAGGATTAATGGTCCCAAGTATTCGCCTACCCAATCACATGATCTGTGGTTCTTTCCTAGGCTAACCATACCAATTGTATTTGTATGTAATCCTTTTGTAACATGTATTTCACCCCCGAAGTTAATAAACAAAACAGTTTAAAGAAAAGGGGGGGGGGGGACACGAACTCACTGGGTGTCCCGTTCCCCAAACGCAGACCAACCCAGTCCCAAAATTATAACTAGACGATCCCATCCCTAGTGATGAAAATCATTCTCATTTCGATAATACGCATTTGTTTTGTAAAAACCGGTATATTTAGTATGATCCATTCGTAAACCATTTGAGTTCCTCGAAATCCATTCGTAACATGATTTAGAAATATGAGTTTTTGTTCGTTCAAAAACTTTGTATGTTCTTGCAAAACGTGCTTTGTCTAAAATATGCAGTCTTTGTTCATCGAAAACTTTGTGTGTTTTCTGCAAAACTTGCATGTCTTTCTACCCTGAAAACATTTATAAAAATGTAAAACCGTAAAAAGGTGGGGTTATGAACTCACCTGGATTGCCTTGTGCAAAGCTAGCTAATTACGACTTCGTGATGTCATTTCCAAGACTTGACTTGCTAGCGTGCATTCTATAAGCATTCCAAAAACGGAATAACTATAAGTTTCTAACCCAAAAGCGGTAACGAAACTACGTGTCATCGAGATCTACCGAATCGTTAACCGAACGATTCAACGGTAAGTTGTTAACTTAACGAAAATGATTAAGTTATACTCGTTTAGTTTCGCTTAATGTCGTTAATAGTTTACTAAGTCTAGAAAGTACTTAGTTCTAGTGAGATTTAAAAATATATAAATATCTATATAAAAATATATAAATATTTCAGTAGAATCCCATTAGTCGCCTTGAGAAGTCTTCGAGTATGTAATACACATTTATACGAAAATAACATGTAATAAACTCGTACGCGATATATATGATATATAGTGTGCCGTTTAGGCGTTTGAAATAAATATAAAACATATATTTATTTTACAAAAGTATCATCGAGTTGTTTGTGTTTAAAAATAAATATACAAGCTATATTTACTTTTATATAAGAATACGAGTCGTTGGATGTTAAAAATAAATATATAAACTATATTTATTTTATAAGAGTTGGTGTTGTTTGATATTTAAAATGAATACATAACTATATGTATTTGTATAAACAAATTCGTGTTGTTTGTTATTTGAAATAAATATATAAAATATATTTACTTTTATAAAAGAAGTCGTATTATTTGTGCGTTTAGTCGTTGGTTGCGTAAAAAGCGCGTAAAATGCTTCGTGTATCGTTTTTAATCCGTTTTTCGATCCGGTTTCGAACACGGTTACTAAAATTTAATTACGAAGCTAGAATATGTAGTAAAAATTTAATATTTGTCGGCGTTGTCAGTATTTTGTTCGGTTTCGGTTCATGACCGTTAGATTTCCAGTAGTTTCTTCGCAGATCGTTACATGAGCACCGTAAGGTCGACGAGGCGTTCCCAGTCACTCCAAAGGCTTAATTTAGTTAATTTGCATCGAAAACACTATTTATTATCGCTTTAATCACCTGTTAATCACGTAATTAAGAGCCGTAATTCACCGGTTGTCACACTTCGTCAGTCTATCCACTATCACCCAAATGGTATCACTTCCTCGTTGAGATCTAGGTAGGCCAGTAACGAAATCCATAGAAATTTGCTCCCATTTCCATGTCGGTATCTCTGGTTGTTGAAGTAGGCCTGATGGTTTCTGGTATTCGATCTTGACTCTTACACGAGTCAAACATTTACTAACGTAGGTTGCTATGTTGGCTTTCATGTGGGGCCACCAGTACGTAGTCTTGAGATCGTGGTACATCTTATCCGAACCAAGATGTACCGAGTAACGAGACTTGTGTGCTTCATCCATCACAAGCGCACGTAGATTTCCATAAAGTGGAACCCAGATGTGCCCTGTTACATAGTAAGCATCGTCTTCCTTTTGTTCTAACCGTTTCTTCGATCCTCACAGGGACTCAGCCCAGATGTTCTCTGCTTTCAATGCTTCAACCTGAGCGTCACGAATTTGAGCGGGAAGACTAGAGTAGATGGTAAGCTGTAACGCATGTACACGCTTAGGTTTAGTCTCCTTTCGACTGAGGGCGTCAGCCACAACATTGGCTTTTCCCGGATGGTATTTGATCGAGCATTCGTAATCATTCAGAAGTTCGACCCACCGACGCTGTCACATGTTCAACTCCTTCTGTTCGAAGATATGCTGGAGACTCCAGTGATCGGTGTAAATGGTGCAGTTGGTACCGTACAGGTAATGCCTGTAACATCTGTGCTTGTAATCATTGTGAACAGTTCAATTATCAATAAAACGATGTTATTTGATCCCAATGTTTGTTTGGTTATGTTTTACATTTTTCATGTTTTTGACTTTTGTTCAATTTCAAACTCTATATCACTTTCTGGAGAGTTATACGCAAACTGTGGGGATCTGACCCACTACCGTAATCAGTTTCCAAGATTGGTGAATGCTAATCCAAATCAGAATCAGGCTCAGGCTCGAGGGCGAGTCTTCAACATGAATGCACAAGAGGCACAAGCAGACAATGAAGTGGTGAATGGTACATTCTTTATTAATAATCAGCCTGCATCTGTTCTTTTTTATTCGGGTGCCGATAAGAGTTTTGTGTCATTATCTTTTGAGCCATTGCTTCGCATGTCTAGAACGAAACTAGGAAAACCCTTGACAGTAGAGGTTGCTAGTGGTGAACCCATTGTTCTTGATTCTGTTCTTCGCAACTGCCAGTTGAACCTTAACGACCATCTTTTCCCTATTGACCTCACGCCTATGCAACTTGGAAGCTTCGACGTTATTGTGGGTATGGATTGGTTAGCTAAGCATCGCGCAGAGGTAGTTTGTTTTGAGAAGATTGTTCGTGTACCGCTTTCGACAGGCGAGATCCTACAGGTTCGTGGTGAGAAACCTGCTGGTGGTCTCAAACTCATGTCTTGTTTTAAAGCTCGGAAGTATCTGCGAAAGAACTATGTGGCCTTTTTGGCACATGTTGTAGCAGATAAGGGCAAAGGTAAATCTATTCAAGATATCCCTGTTGTTCGGGATTATCCTGAAGTATTTCCTGAAGAGTTACCTGGTCTACCCCCAGCACGCCAAGTCGAGTTCCGTATTGATCTCGTACCTGGTGCAAATCCCATTGCCAGATCTCCATATCGTCTTGCACCGTCTGAGATGCAAGAGTTGTCTAAGCAGCTTCAGGAGCTCTCTGACAAAGGTTTTATCCGTCCTAGCTTTTCACCTTGGGGTGCTCCCGTTCTTTTTGTCAAGAAGAAGGATGGATCTTTTAGGATGTGTATCGATTATCGTGAGCTTAACAAGCTTACCATCAAGAATCGATATCCCCTACCTCGCATTGATAATCTCTTTGATCAATTACAGGGTTCTTCTTATTTTTCAAAGATTGATCTGCGATCTGGATATCACCAACTTCGTGTGCATGAAGAAGACATTCCCAAGACAGTGTTCCGCACTCGTTATGGCATTATGAGTTCATAGTCATGCCATTCGGTTTGACTAATGCTCCTGCTGTTTTCATGGACTTAATGAATAGGGTATGCAAGCCATATTTGGATCAGTTCGTCATTGTTTTTATTGACGATATCTTGATTTATTCTAAGACGCGAGCTGATCATGAGCAACATCTTCGTCTTACTCTGGAACTCCTAAAGAAAGAGCAACTTTTCGCCAAATTCTCCAAGTGTGAATTCTGGCTTAAAGAAATTCAATTCTTAGGACATATTGTCAACGAACAAGGTATTCATGTAGATCCCTCCAAGATCAGTGCGATTAAGGATTGGGATATGCCTACTACTCCTACTGAAGTTCGTTCTTTTCTTGGACTTGCGGGTTATTACCGCCGCTTCATTGAAAATTTCTCGAAGATTGCAGTTCCTCTAACTGCTCTAACTCAGAAGAACAAACCCTTTGATTGGGGATTCAAACAAGAGGAAGGTTTTCAAAATTTGAAGCAAAAACTTTGCGACGCGCCTGTTCTGACTTTGCCTGAGGGCAATGATGATTTCGTCGTTTATTGTGATGCATCAAAATTGGGTCTTGGCTGTGTTCTGATGCAAAGAAACAAAGTCATAACATATGCATCGAGGCAGTTGAAGATACATGAGAAGAACTACACCACTCATGATCTTGAGTTGGGTGCAGTTGTCTTCGCTCTTAAGATCTGGAGACACTATTTGTACGGTACAAAACGTGTGGTTTTCACGGACCACAAAAGTCTTCAGCATATCTTCAATCAGAAAGAACTCAACATGAGGCAACGACGTTGGGTTGAGCTTCAAAATGACTATGACTGTGAAATTCGCTACCATCCTGGTAAGGCGAATGTCGTAGCCGATGCATTGAGTCGTAAGGAACGTACTAAGCTTCATTGTGTTCATGTTCAATCTGATATTCAAGCTCGATCTGATATCCAAGCCCGCATTTCTCAGGCTCAACAATCTTGTGTTTCACAAGGTTTGATGGATAAGGAATTTCCCTATCACATAACACCCAATCTGGAACTGAAGGACAATGGATCGTATTACTTCATGGACCGTTTGTGGGTCCCAAGCCTAGATAACCTTCGCACCTTACTTATGGATGAAGCCCATAAGTCTCGTTATTCTATTCATCCTGGCTCAGATAAGATGTATAAGGATCTTCATATTCAGTATTGGTGGCCTGGTATGAAGAAAGACATTGCCTTATATGTATCAAAATGCCTTACTTGTCTTAAGGTTAAGGCTGAACATCAACGTCCTTCTGGTTTATTGGTGCAACCAGAGATCCCAGTTTGGAAATGGGAAAACATTACTATGGATCTCATTACTAAACTTCCGCGCACAAAGAAAGGTCATGATGCCATCTGGGTAGTTGTTGATCGTCTTACTAAGTCAGCGCATTTCTTGCCAATCCGTGAGGATTTTTCTGCTGACAAACTTGCTAAAATCTACGTGGATGAAATTGTAGCTCGACATGGTGTTCCTTTGAACATCATTTCTGACAGAGATGCTCGTTTCACTTCTCATTTTTGGAGAACCATGCAATCTGCTATGGGGACCCAACTTAATCTGAGCACAGCTTATCATCCGCAAACGGATGGTCAATCTAAAAGAACAATCCAGACTCTGGAGGATATGCTTAGAGCTTGTGTAATCGACTTTGGTGGTAGTTGGGATTCACATCTTCCGTTGATTGAATTCTCCTACAACAACAGTTATCACTCCAGCATCAACATGGCTCCTTTCGAGGCTCTCTATGGTCGAAAATGTCATTCACCAGTCTGCTGGAATGAGATCGGTGAGGCTCAGCTTACTGGACCTGCCCTCATTTTAGAGACAACTGATAAGGTTAAGAAAGTTCGTGATAACCTTCAGGCAGCTAGATGCCGTCAAAAGAGTTACGCGGACCCAAAGCGCTAGCCCATGGAATTTCAAGTCGGTGATCGCGTATTACTTAAGGTCTCACCTTGGAAGGGTGTGATCAGATTTGGAAAGAAAGGAAAACTTGCACCTAGATACGTTGGACCATTCAAGATCGTCGAAAGAATCGGTAAGGTAGCCTACAGACTTGAGTTACCTCCTGAACTTGGAAATGTGCATCCAACCTTTCACGTGTCCAATCTCAAGAAGTGTTTAGCTGATGAGAACCTCCACATACCACTTGACGAAATTCGTGTTGATAAAATACTGAAATTTGTTGAGAAGCCAGTGGAAATCATGGAACGTGAAGTTAAGTGGCTCAAACGCAAGCGCATTCCATTGGTCAAAGTTCGCTGGGAATCTAAACGTGGACCTGAGTTTACTTGGGAACGCGAAGATCAAATGAAGGCGAAGTACCCACATCTATTCCCACGAGTTTCCTCTCAATAAATTTGGGGAAGAAATTTCCACAAGTAGGGGAGACTGTAACATCTGTGCTTGTAATCATTGTGAACAGTTCAATTATCAATAAAACGATGTTATTTGATCCCAATGTTTGTTTGGTTATGTTTTACATTTTTCATGTTTTGACTTTTGTTCAATTTCAAACTCTATATCACTTTCTGGAGAGTTATACGCAAACTGGTGTGTAAACGTAATCAGTTTAATGAGAAAAATACTCCAGAACATCAACATATACTTAACATACCTTAAATAACCTTTACATAACTTAGAAATAAGTTTTGAAGGCTTTGGTATGGCAAAAACAAGTTAATTTGCCTACATGGACTAAATTTGACAAACTGCGAAAGTATGCCAATTTGAACTGTAACAGACGTTCCGGAACATGACCATAAGTTAAACATACCATAAATATCCTTTACATAGCTTAGAAATAGGCTTTGAGGTGTTCGGTGTGATAAAATAAACTTTTGGGTCATTCAAGGACTAAAAGCGTCAAAAAGTGCACAAGTTTGCTCTTTCGCGCATAACTTACGTTCTGAATACATCCGGACATCCAAAAATTTATGTAAGCACTAAAATATTTTATTTTAGTGTTTGGCATAAGAAAAATCCATTCGTCGCGCAATTTGGATCGTTTTTCGTGCTTATGCGCATTCCGTCGTAATTAAGCGAACATCGCGATTTCACGGCCAAACGAACCAACATCCGAGATATTTTTGAGCACATTTTAAGTTCCCTATACTTTAAATTCATTTTAGAGTTTTGAAATGGGGTTAACGGGCCTTAAACGTGTCGGAAATGGCTTTATTGCATAACAGGGACCAAAACTGACAATTCTGCATAGTTGATGGCTTACGGACCGTAAGCCATCACCCTTACGGTCCGTAAGGTATCTCCAGAATAGCAGAATGCAGAAACATTGAATCTGGCCTTTCCACCTTTTTCACTTGCCTCTTCAGTATAATGAGGGGCCAATTTGGTGTTCCATGGGTATTTCAACAAGTGTATGGACAAGATCAAAGCACGTTATTCGATAAACGATCCTAACGGTTCCAACATTCCTATAAATACCCAACCCCATTCATTGGCAAAACCCACAAAATCTGATCTAAAAGCTCTAAGTTGAAGTCATTGCTTCATACCTGAGCTACTTGGATCAAGATTAGCTTTCGGGGACCCTTTGTAAGTGTTCCTTCGTTCTTTTTATTCTTTTAGCGTTAAAAGTCAAACTTTATTTGACTTTCTGCGTTGACCAGTTTATGGTCATTGCGAAGTTCATTTGAACTTCATAACGTGAGCGTAATCACGATGGTTATAGTCCCTAGAAACTATACCTACTGATTACCACGTTATCAAGACTCAGTGACGAGTCGTAGTTTCGGCCAAAATGCGTATTCTTGCGTATTTTGTAACCAAACTATTCTTAGGTATCAAAACCATTTGTTTTGATACCAAACCTGTTTTCTAAAATTAGTTAAGCATGTTTTAACATGCTTAGCTCGTCACTCTTAGTTTAGTGCTTATATAGGGTCGTAAGGTAAGCGATCTAAACAATCGCTTATACTTTCGAACCCGACCCGTTTGGTCGATCATTAGGATCCGACCAAACACACTAGGTGACCATAGTTGTATAGGGAATAACCTTCCGAGGTTATACCTTATGGTCACATCGTTTGAGTAGTTGTATGATAGGTAGTATATATGCCTTAGGTAAATTACCAAAATGCCCTTTTAACGCCAAAATTCATTTTAAGCATATGTAACATAACTTTTGGTATCTAAACTGATTTGGTAACAATATTAGACATGTTAAGGCATATTTTACTTATCATAGGACTAGCTAGGCATTCCGAACGCGTTTCACGCGAACGACGCGTTAAAGTAGCATAAGCTACCTAAACAGGTCGTAATGGGTCGTAAGCACTTAGGTTAGGTTTCATTTTAGTATGTAGGCTTTGTTAACCCATATTACACGAGTCTCCATACTCGTTTGGTTTACGAACCCTCATTCTATCCGATCCTCCGATTTAGGTCCGGTTTATTAACATAGTTACCTATATTAGGTGCCGTTTGATATTCGTGATCTCTAGCATTGTTTGGTTGTTACTCAAGGACTACTAAGCAATCTCAAGTGAGTACATAGACCCCTCTTTTACCGTTTTCAAACTGTTTTGGGGTGAAACACATGTGCCTACTTGTTACTTTCATGCTTTCCATGTTTTCACATCATATACTTGTTATGTTCATTAGTACATTATTAGTACATTGTTTTACATTACGTTTCATGCTATGTATGTCCATTGTGTGCATACTTAGTACATTGTTTTACATTACATTTCACGCTATGTATGTTCATTTGATTTCATACTTAGTGCATTGTTTTCACATGCTTACATTTTTGGTATGACATTTGGTTTGTTTAAATGGGACATAAATACATTCATTAACATTAGCTACGCCATTCGTTAGTAGGTAGTGGTACCGTAGGAATTGACAACTCCCGTTCCTAACATCCTAGGTATGTTTGGATGGAAGGAATGACCGAATTCGATAAACATAACACAGATAAACCTTTAATTTGTTTAAAGGTCTATCACCACAGTCACAAGGCTTGGATGTATGCATTTTCACAATACCGCATAGATGTTTATATCAGTATAGCATGCATTTGTTCCACAAAACATAACTTTGACTTAAACTATGTTTAATTCAATACCCTGTTTTTGTGCATTTTACCTATGGTCTAGTTGATATATTTCACATGCCATACATGATATTTTTGGATACACATTATATGATTTACATTAAACATAAACATTTTGACATTGATATACACATTTGGTGATTTACATTAGACATGGACATTTTGATATGGTTTACACAATAACACTTGAGAATTGATTTATACATGAACAATTTACATTCGTGGTTGGTTTGGGTAAATGGTTTGAGTAACGAGGCGTGTGTAATATGATACAAACATGGTGGATACGCCGCTGGTACTTCCTATATATAAGTGTTTGTATAATATTACATATCGTAGCGTTATTTAAATCATTTCAGTATAGACATATTACATTTTACACAAATAACATATTTTTCAAGACATTGTTTTACACAACCCATTTTACTGGGATTTTTCATTAATCATACACCTTTCTTTTATATAATCGGATTTCTTATCGAGTTTTCATATGATTTATAAAAGAAAACACTTAACAAGATTCATGACTAATTTTTATTAAACCTTTCTTCTAAAAAAACCCAAGTCATGAATCCTATTTTCACAAAACCTATGTATCTCACAGGCATTTTTATGCTGACGTACCTATTTTCACATGTGTTTTCAGGAGCTGTTGCTTAGGATGATGATCGTGACACTAGGGCGGACCAGTGCCTTAGAGACTTAAAATAAAGATAGAACTAGTTTAATTATGTTCTGAACTCTTTATTTCCTGTTAAAGACAATGTAACACTCGTGTTTGTTAAATAAAATATAACTTTGTATGCCATGGTTGTGAAACAATAATTCTGTTATAACACTCCCCGACGTTTCCGCCACGATTTGATGTTTTAATGTGGTCGGGGTGTGACAGAAGAGTTGGTATCAGAGCCAATGGTTATAGGGAATTTGGTTATTAGTAATACTTTGACCTAGACTATAACCTTTCTAGGACCCTAACACAAGTTATCTTGTGTTTAGATCTTAAAACATGCACTTCACCTATCCTTAGGTGATAACCACAACGGGAACATCAAGTTCGAATCCGCTTTGAAAACTAATCATCTGTTCTAGGATGATTGATTACTAGGTTTTGAACCCTCTGTTATAAGGTTTTGAACCCCTTTTTGAATTTTCAAAATCTCGTCAAGGTTTTGGGTTTTAATAGTGTGAACACGTGCAAACTGGAAGAGTGAATGCCTGTACCCTGGGTTTTCTGTCTAAGGCTAGAGTGTTCGTACAAATCCACATAATCGGACCAGTCACTCTTACCTGTGAACTCTTGGGGTGAGTGTTCACTTATAGGCGAGCATGTCTTCGCGATACATTATTTTTGACCCATTTACTTTGATTAGACACTGTGTGTCGCTTGTTTGCTTTGCGATGCGGACGAATGACCACCATCTTTGCTTTTGTTGATTTTGTTTCATCTCATTCTCTTCATCCAATCATCTCACTCGTTTCCTTTCATGTTTTCCT
This sequence comes from Helianthus tuberosus, assembly GCA_030545235.1. Taxonomy (NCBI): domain Eukaryota; kingdom Viridiplantae; phylum Streptophyta; class Magnoliopsida; order Asterales; family Asteraceae; genus Helianthus; species Helianthus tuberosus. Next base: position 93,642 of record JARYGA010029447.1, on the reverse strand, counting down.
CTTTTAGAATGCCTCCTCGACACGAAAACCAGATAGCGACTGCCGAATTGGCAGAAATCATTGCGCAGCAAATGGCTGCTGCATTCCCAAACCTCTTTGCTCAATGGAACCAAGCCAACAACAACAACAATGCTCCATGAAATTTCAAGAATTTTAACTCGGCTAAACCACTCAAGTTTAGTGGTTCTGAGGGAGCGACTGGGCTTCTTCAATGGTTCGAGAGCATTGAGAATACTTTCCGTCACGTGCAGTGTCCTGACAATCGCAAGGTCGAGTTTTCTTCGAGTGTGTTTCAGAAGAGGGCTCTTACGTGGTGGAACGGGGTTATGAGAGATCGTGGTGTAGAAGTTACTCTAGCACAGACATGGGCTGAACTTAGGGCCCTTATGATGAGGGAGTTCTGTCCTCGTCATGAACTGCGAGCTTTGGGGAGAGAGTTTGATGATTTGAAGCAAGATAGTGGTGAGCATCGGGCGTATACTGATAGGTTTGAGGAGTTGAGTCTGCTTTGCCCAACAATGGTTACCCCACTCGACAAGGCTATCGAAAGGTACATCGATGGTCTACCTGACTCAGTACAAGACATCATTACTGGTAGTAACCCTACCACACTCCGTCAGGCGATCGAGTTAGCAGCGACATTGACTGAGTCGCAGGTTCGAAAGGGAAAGCTGCACAAAAAGGGTGACAAGGGTAAGAAGCAGGCGTCTGACAAATAAGATAGCAAGAAAGGTCAAAACAAGAAGGGAAAGGATTCTGGTTCCTCAAGGGGGTCAAGGAAGCGTAAGGCTTCCCAAAATTTTGCTGTCACTGCCTAAGTTAACCAGGCAGCTCCCAACCAACCCACACAGCCTCCAGCGAAGAAATCTTATGCAGGAAATGCACCTTTGTGCAATAGATGCAACAGTCACCATCAGCCGCAATTTCCGTGCTGTTTCTGTACTAATTGTGGGAAGTCAGGTCATCTTGCTGGTGTTTGTCGTTTTGCTCAGAATCAGGCAGTTCAGAACCCGGGTCAACGAGTTGCTCAGCCTCCTGCTCAGCAACAGGGTCAAGCTGCACGACCACACTACCCTCCAGGTTCTTATTACAACTATGGGGATCTGACCCACTACCGTAATCAGTGTCCAAGATTGGTGAATGCTAATCCAAATCAGAATCAGGCTCAGGCTCGAGGGCGAGTCTTCAACATGAATGCACAAGAGGCACAAGCAGACAATGAAGTGGTGAACGGTATGTTCTTTATTAATAATCAGCCTGCATCTGTTCTTTATGATTCGGGTGCCGATAAGAGTTTTGTGTCATTATCTTTTGAGCCATTGCTTCGCATGTCTAGAACGAAACTAGGAAAACCCTTGACAGTAGAGGTTGCTAGTGGTGAACCCATTGTTCTTGATTCTGTTCTTCACAACTGCCAGTTGAACCTTAACGACCATCTTTTCCCTATTGACCTCACACCTATGCAACTTGGAAGCTTCGACGTTATTGTGGGTATGGATTGGTTAGCCAAGCATCGCGCAGAGGTAGTTTGTTTTGAGAAGATTGTTCGTGTGCCGCTTTCGACAGGTGAGATCCTACAGGTTCGTGGTGAGAAACCTGCTGGTGGTCTCAAACTCATGTCTTGTTTTAAAGCTCGAAAGTATCTACGAAAGAACTATGTGGCCTTTTGGCACATGTTGTAGCAGATAAGGGCAAAGGTAAGTCTATTCAAGATATCCCTGTTGTTCGGGATTATCCTGAAGTATTTCCTGAAGAGTTAACTGGTCTACCCCCAGCACGCCAAGTCGAGTTCCGTATTGATCTCGTACCTGGTGCAAATCCCATTGCCAGATCTCCATATCGTCTTGCACCGTCTGAGATGCAAGAGTTGTCTAAGCAGCTTCAGGAGCTCTCTGACAAAGGTTTTATCCATCCTAGCTTTTCACCTTGGGGTGCTCCCGTTCTTTTTGTCAAGAAGAAGGGTGGATCTTTTAGGATGTGTATCGATTATCGTGAGCTTAACAAGCTTACCATCAAGAATCGATATCCCCTACCTCGCATTGATGATCTCTTTGATCAATTACAGGGTGCTTCTTATTTTTCAAAGATTGATCTGCGATCTGGATATCACCAACTTCGTGTGCATGAAGAAGACATTCCCAAGACAGCGTTCTGCACTCGTTATGGGCATTATGAGTTCACAGTCATGCCATTCGGTTTGACTAATGCTCCTGCTGTTTTCATGGACTTAATGAATAGGGTCTGCAAGCCTTATTTGGATCAGTTCGTCATTGTTTTTATTGACGACATCTTGATTTATTTTAAGACGCGAGCTGATCATGAGCAACATCTTCGTCTTACTCTGGAACTCCTAAAGAAAGAGCAACTTTTCGCCAAATTCTCCAAGTGTGAATTCTGGCTTAAAGAAGTTCAATTCTTAGGAAATATTGTCAACGGACAAGGTATTCATGTAGATCCCTCCAAGATCAGTGCGTGGCCTAGGAAATTGACTTCACGAAGCCAAAAGTCACATTTCGAAAATTTAGCATAAAGCTGCTCTGCTCGAAGAAGTTCCAAAATAAGTCGCAGATGATGCTCGTGTTCCTCCTGACTCTTAGAATAGATCAGGATGTCGTCGATAAAAACAATAACGAACTTATCCAAGTAAGGTTTGCACACTCGGTTCATGAGATCCATGAAGACCGCAGGTGCGTTTGTCAATCCGAAAGGCATAACTAGAAACTCGTAGTGCCCGTAACGAGTCCTGAATGCTGTCTTGGAGATGTCCTTATCTCGGACTCTCAGCTGATGATAGCCCGATCTCAGACCAATCTTTGAGTAGAAGCTCGACCCTTGCAGCTGATCGAATAGGTCATCAATACGCGGGAGAGGATAACGATTCTTCACGGTCACCTTGTTCAGTTCACGATAGTCAATACAAATTCGGAAGGTACCATCCTTCTTCTTCACAAACAAGACTGGAGCTCCCCAGGGCGAAGAGCTAGGATGAATGAAACCCTTGTCCAAGAGTTCTTGTAGTTGTGTAGACAGCTCTTCTAGTCCTGATGGAGCTAAACGATAAGGTGCACGAGCTATTGGTGCTGCTCCAGGAGCTAGCTCGATTTGAAACTCGACCTGACGATGAGGCGGAAGACCAGGTAATTCCTCAGGAAATACCTCAGGAAAGTCGCGTACGATCGAAATATCTTCTATCTTCTTCTCTTTCGTTGATGTGTCAGTAACGAGGGCTAGAATAGTTGTGTGGCCTTTTCGTAAGGACTTCTGGGCCTTAAGGAAAGAGATGATGCCTACTACTGCACCACTCTTGTCACCACGAATCACGAGGGGTTCTTCACCAGAACAAGGGATGCGGACAATTTTCTCCTGGCAAAGAATTTCCGCTTGATGTTGAGATAACCAATCCACCCCAATGACAACGTCGAAGCTACCCAGAACGATAGGAATGAGGTCGATAGATAAGGTCTGATCAGCAAGAACAAGATTACAACCCTTAACTATGTGTGTGGCCTCAAGATTTTTACCCTTTGCTAGTTCTACAACATGCTTGGTGTTTAAGGGAATTGGGGTACGCTTAAGCATCTGACTAACTTTTATGGACACATAACTGGTATCGGCACCGGAATCGAATAAAAAGAAACATAGAAGTCATCCAGTAGAAACTTACCCGTCACAACGTTAGGATCATTCCTTGCATCACCCTGACCAATCACGAAAACACGTCCCCTGGCACCGTTGCCATCATTGTTACCCCCATTGTTGTTCCCATTTAACTGGTTATTGTTGTTGTTCTGATTCTGGTTCAGCTGTGGACAGTGTCTCTTGAAGTGACCCTCAGCACCACACTGAAAGCATCCCTTATTACCCTGCTGTTGCTGCTATTGGTTTGGTGAAGCTTGCGGCTGCTGTTGACGATTCTGATTCGCAGGATGTGAGCTCCTGCAATCCTTGGCTGTGTGACCCAGCTTATTACATCTCTGACAATGACTCTTGTTGCACGGACCGCTGTGGTGCAAGTTACATCGATTGCACTTAGGGTGATTTCCCTTGTGCCCACTCTGACCCTGATTCCCAGAAGACTGCTGACTGGGGCTCTTGTAGTCGCCAGTCCTTCACTGCTGAGACTGAGACTGAACAGAAGTAGAACCTTTGCTTGAATTCCTATCCCATTTGCGCTTGTTGTCGCTAGGAGCATCTGAAGTAGTGGTAGCACTGATATTGCTCAACTGCCTGATCGGTGAGACGATGGGATAGCCGTATGACCTGCTGGATGGTACCAAGGTTAGCCGCAATCACATGGCTCTGAATCTCTGGCACTAGACCCTTGAGGTATCTCTTGATACGTTTGCTAGGAGGATCCACCATAGTAGGGCATAATACAGCTAATTCGTTTGATCTTTTCGTATACACTTCGATTTCAGACCCCCGTCATCTTCAGATTGTAAAACTCCACCTCTAGCTTGTGAATGTCGTCGCGATGATAGTACTCCTCCTTGATCAGATCTTTGAAGTCATTCCATGGGGTGGCATTAGCAGCTGCCAACCCTAGCATTTGAACCTGTGCGTTCCACCAAGTTAACGCAGCACCTTCGAGTGTTCCAGTAGCAAATTTCACCCTACGGGCCTCAGGGCATTCACACACTCAAAAACGGATTCGATCTTCTCGAACCAGTGGAGAAGACCTACAGCTCCTTCTGTGCTGTTGAAAGTACTGGGTCGGCAATCCATGAACGTTTTGAACGTACACACGGGAGGTTGAGCATGCTGACCTATCACGCGAGAAAGAAAAGACAAGGTTAAGCATGCGAGTTGGTTCACGAGAGTAGGATCTAACATCCTAGGATAGGTTGGAATGGCAGGTTATACCTCCTGCATGGGCTGCTGCGAGTGCCTCAGCAACTCGTTCGTTGATTAGAGCCGTCAGCTAGGCTTGAGTCAAATTCAGACGTCCACTCATGATCTTCACATCAAAGAAAGCACAAGTGAGAGAAGTGTCGTGAAAGTGCATAAGTGTGGGATGACTGAAGAGAGTAAGCACACAAGGTTTCAAACAATAGTCATTACGTTGACTAAACATACCATGAACCATGCATTATGCAAACTAATAGACAGGCAATACAATTGTAAACCATACCACCTATAGTGTTGAGTCTTGCACGTGGAGCGAAGCGTCGTTTGTGGATCGTTGAGCACTGTACAGGTTATAGTCTGGTTTTGTCAAAAAGCTTTTCCCTTTTTAAAACCAAGTTCACTATAACCAATGGTTCTGATACCAATCTGTCACACCCCCAAAATCCACAAGCGGAGTATTACCGCAGGAGGCGTGACTGACCGGGATCCAACCACTAATCATATTGAACAATATAATTAAATAAATAAAAGTCCAACCACACAATATAATTGGTGTCCAAAACAAGTTGATCAAATTCAAGTTATCAGCAGAAGCATAAAGTTTAAAACCAAAGTATAAGTATAAAGTTCAAATGTTAAACATGGAACTCAACAGTCCATGTCCCACAACGACACCTGCTCCGATGCAAGCTCCAGCTAAGAATCTAACGACCTGCAAGGCATGTAACAATGAGTCAACAACAAAGTTGAGCAAGTTCACAGTTGGTTGTCCATTTTAAAGTTGTTCCAAAAACCATAAGTTCGTTCTAAAACCAGTAGCTATTCAGTTCCTTGTTTCCCAAACCATAACCAGTGGGGGCTACCCCATCTAACCACTAGACCGTTACCATATCGACAACTGACTGAGAAAGTTGTGCCCTACGTCAATGTCTATCATCATTGACAAAGTGCCCAAATCCATTAGTCCACTCCCGTCCTCTGTGGCACGGTGTGAGGCTTATCAAACCTAATAGCGCTATTTAACTAATGACCCGCTCGCCATTGGCTCGGCGATTAAGTCGATATAAAAACGAGGGACTTAATGATAGAGTTTTGTCTAGTAAGTTATATGTTGTCTTCCTTCCAACTGAGGACGGAGGTACGTAATCTATCCAAGGAGAATATGCAAGTTAAATGTTGTCATCCTTCCCAACGAGGATGGAGGTACATATTCTGCCCAAGTAGAATATGCAGGTTTCGTTTTAGTTTCTTAACCCATTCCCAACCACCGGGAATCCCATGCCTTATAGAAAGTGTGAACTCACCTTGGTTTGCTCGGTTTGTTAATCTACTTGTTCACAGTTAATCAGTCAAAGCCTATATTATGCGTACATACGTAATCAGTTTACATTCACAAGGCTCACGTATAATATGCAATCACAGTGTGCATTCGAACATCTTAACAGTTAATCAACACGTATGAATTTAAAGTTCCCATGTTTCATAACAGGACTTAATAGTCAAGTATGCAAATCAACGAATCATGTTTCCTCATGCATAACTGATATCCTCAACAGACAAAGGTCAGCATATAATCACACATTATTACACTTGTACCAACTACATTTTGTTTGTGAGACGAAACCTCAAGGCGACGAAACCTCATTCGTCGATTAGTTGGGTGATGAAACACCAAGGTGTTTCGTCGTCATAAGGATGGCGAAACTCCCTGGAGTTTCGTCGACAATAAGTGTGGCGAAACCTTTAGGTTTCGTCGAAAATATTAACAGTTTCAATTATTTGCCTAAACTACTCCCGTAAATCCCGTAAACACTACCCAATTTCCCCAAAGCAGATGAAACAAGCAACCCTAGATTACCAGATCACCATCATGCGCATATCCATATCATCGATCCATTAACTATACATAACAACTGCTAACATACAATATCAACATCAAACAGGAACATCAACTCAGTGAATCATGAATGAATACAAATCATACAGGTCTTCAATCTGCAAGTTCTAATCCAACGAACTAACAACGGAACATCAAACCCTAATTGACAACTTATAAAGGTACAATCTCTAACAAGATCCTAACTCATAGTGGCCCTCTATCATCACCCCAAACAATCAAACAGTAAACAAGTAAGTCTAATAAGGTAATTGCACACTAACCGATTTCGAGATGAACTAGCAAGAATTCGAGAGGAGGTGATGGTTGTCGTCGGGTGCAAGGGAGAAGAGAGCCTAGGGTTCGCCGATTATGATTTCTAATTAGGGTTTTGCGAATAAGAGATTTATAACTGATTCTTATATGAACCACACCTGGGCCGAAAGCCCATGTCTACGAAACTCCATGTTTCGTCATGATGGATATGACGAAACTCCAAGGATTCATCGAGTGAGGTAGTGGCGAAACTTCATATGTTTCGTCGATTGTGGGTTTATAATCTCAAACAGTTAATAAATTTCTATCACTCATCAAACAGTAACACAATATCTCAAACATTTAATCAAACGTGTACAATTTCAAAGCAAACAAGTTATGCAAACACAATTGTGAAACAAATAATGTGTCGAGGAAAGACCTTGAAAACTCGGGTTGTCACATCATCCCCAACTTGAAAGAAATTTCATCCTGAAATTTAGCACGTGGTTACTGAGGAAGCTAGTTAAGTTGCGTGGTTTCCTGGTTTCCCTGGGGGTGTTACATAATTACTAATTAGAATTTAATTTCATTATTTTCCTGAGTCAAGTTTGAATCTATTTTTTCAGATTTTTTTCAACTGGAATGGAGTAAAGGTTCGTTAATTTGATAGTGCATCATTTGTCAAGGATGCAGAAAATAAGGAAGGTAGCATTATTTGACTTCTTGTGTAAACATTTTTTTTTAAAAGTTGTATGTTTTTAATTTATTTACATATTAATAATAGGCTAATAACCTTCAATTAAGAAGCCACAAAATATTCTTGGCAGCAATGGAAGTCCCATCAAGTGTTCTTCCTGTTGTAGGCACTTCTTTCGACTAGCAGTCTAGCATCTATGTTACACTGCGATGAGTTCATTTCTTTATTCTCGGGAGGCACTAGAGTCAAATGTTTGGCCGATGTTGGAATGCTTATGGACGCGTAAGATCAATATATGTTTAAGTTTCCAACCTCCACTTCCGATGACACACCATCACTCATCACCTACCACCACTCTCCTCGTCTACCCTTCCACCTTAGAATCACCAACATTGTCACACCCCAACCAATGACGGAAACATCAGGGCGCGACACTAGGCGGACCAGATTGCCCAAGAGATCCATAACAACTAATTGTTACTAATATTTTAAAGGTCAATTGTCCCGTACCAATAAACAAATATTCAACAAATAATTATTACAGATTACGAGTTTCTCTCTAACAAAACAAGTCCGACAACCTAGATTTCTATTGGTGTAGTTCTAGACCTCCTACTTGATTCACCAAAGCATAGCAAGCAAAGCATCTTAATCAACCTGTCACATACATTAAAATAAAGTCAATACACAGAGTGCAAAGGTGAGTACACAAGTTTGCATAACATATAGTATAGCGAAAGTGTTTATGCATAACCAGCATGTAACACATAGAAATGTGAATCAAGTAAGCTATCGACAATGATGCATTCAACCGACATGACTGCGAATTGTAGAATGCGCAACTCATTATCACCACTGTGACCATGTGAAGTAAAGCCCTTAACAACCCCCGTCCACGACAGGTGCTGAGTCCAAACTATAGTACTATCGTTACTAAGGTGTCAGGCAAAACAGTCATTGTGTAAACATAACATACAAGTATTCATCAAAACACGTATAACATGCGAGAGCGGTTAGCGTGTATAAAAGAGTTCGCGTTGTGTGTTGTTGTGATTTGATATAGAAACGTATGTAACACCCAAAGTGCGTTAAGTGAAAAACGGTTCGAGTATACTCACAGTATGTGTTTAATAATTAAACACTGTCTTGGATTAAAGGGAGCGCGTGAAGATTAGCCTGAGCATAGAACAGTAGCGTCAACGCATAACTGGGTGAGTACCGAATGGTGAGTCGGACGGATGGCCATTCAAATGGTTGATCATTCGAATGAGAGAGAGTGTTTATAAAATGTTTTGGAAAACTTTTGAAGTTTTCGTTGTAGTATAAATCAAGTCATTCGATCGTATGGTCATCCGGACGGATGGCCATTCGATCGGATGGCTATTCGATTGAAAGTGTGATAGTTTGAAATTTTGAGCAAATTGTTTAAGTGTTTGGAAGTTATAAAGGACAAGTCACCTGGTTGAATAGTCATCCGATCGGATGGCTATTCGGTTGGGCAACCTGATGTTTTGAAAACTTGGGAAATTTTTCTAAGTTCAAAAGTTTGGAGTTTTAACGGAGACGGTGTGATGACGTGTCAAACAACGGAAACACACCAAGGACCAGCTCATTCGATCGGATGGGATGGGAATTACCCCATTCGATCGTACTCACTATTCTTTTGATGAAGTTTCATGTTCAACCTGTTAATCGGTCGTTTCTCCGGTGGAAATCCATTCTCAGACCGGCATCTCAACTAGAGAGTGAGTATAGAACTTGAATGAGTCTAGATTCCATTGGTTTTGAGTAAGAAGTGAGGAAAGTTGAAGAAAAGTATGAAATCCTTTGAATAATGCTGAAATATGGTTGAGATTTATGTAAAATAGTGTAGAAATCCTTTAGATCTGAATAAATCTTGACGGGATAACGTCACACCATAGTTTGCACACGGAACCATGATGATGTCACCTTCAAGGAGTCCAAATCAGGTGATTTCATGGTGAAAATCAGTGATTTTCGTGAAGAAGATGATGAAGAAGTGTGTAGTGATGATGGGATTATAAGATTTATGGAGAAATACTTATGGAATAGCCTTGAATCGAGTGAAAAATGCTTGAAAAAGACTTGGGAGCGTCTGGGTCGGATAGAGTTGTCACATCAGTGAACAGTGATGTGACAGGCGAGTATTTATAGTGTGAGAGAGAGATAAGGCAGTGCAAGTGCGGGTCAGATGGCTAGTCTATCAGATGGCCATCCGATCGGATGGTCATCCGGTCGGATGTCCATTCGATCGGTTGGTCGAATGACCGACCGAGTTGCGTTTTGTAGGTTTCTGACTTTCGTTTCGTGCGATAAGCGTTGCGTTGCGTTTAAGCGAGTTGCGAGTAAGCGTTGCGATGAGATAACCACATAACATTAAACAAGTAATCACCTAATAATGCATATAACACATAAATGCATAAAAGTAAATCTGCGTTTCAAGTTGCGATGAGATTGCGATGTGATAGCGATGCGATAACGTTTAGCCTAGGTGAAGTAACAATGCCATAAAGTGTGTTTAAATAACATGCGTTGTGAACTGCGCTTAAATTATGATAATTGTGTTTTGAAATAGCGTTGTGAATGCGTTGTAAAACATAGTTTTAAAATATCGTCTAAACCCATTTGCGATAATCGAGATCTCAAGAGTACAAGTCATTTAAGCATGAAATGACAGATCTGAATAATGACAAGTCTTGACTTTGACTTGAAAAGTCGGGTTGTTACAACCTCCCCTACTTTAGGGAATTTTGTCCCGAAATTAAGGCGCAGGCGTAATGAAGAGATGTGGATATTTAGCTTTCATATCTCTCTCGAGTTCCCATGTGAACTCGGCGCCGCGTTTGCCTTCCCAGCGAACCTTCACTATAGGAATGCGAGAGCATCGGAGTTTCTTGGTCTCTCGGTCCATGATTTCTACTGGCTTTTCCACGAAGTGTAGAGTTTCATTAACTTGCAGATCCTCGAGAGGGACATGCAGGTTTTCTTCGACTAGACATTTCTTGAGGTTCGAGACGTGGAAAGTTGGGTGTACGTTGTTGAGTTCCTCCGGTAATTCGAGTTGATAGGCCACTTTGCCAATTCTTCCAGAATCTTAAAGGGACCAACGTATCAAGGCGCTAGCTTTCCTTTCTTGCCGAATCGGATCACCCCCTTCCAAGGTGAAACCTTTAGGAGTACGTGATCACCAACTTCGAACTCAAGGGGCTTGCGGTGTTTATCGGCGTAACTCTTTTGACGACTCCGCACTTTCAAGAGATTGTCTCATATTTGGAGGATCTTGTCAGTCGTTTCTTGTAATATCTCAGGACCGGTAATTTGCGTGTCTCTGATCTCATGCCATACAATAGACAATCGACATTTTCTTCCATATAATGCCTCAAATGGTGCCATTTGAATGCTAGAGTGATAACTGTTGTTGAACGAGAATTCGACTAAAGTGTCACACCCCGACCACGTAGAGCAACCAGACGTGGCGGAAACGTCAGGGAGTGTTGTAACAGAATCATTGTTTCGTAACCATGGAATAAATAAATTCTGTTTTATTGAATAAATGAACTCATTGTTTTAATACAATCAAATAAGTACAACTATGATCTTCCAAGTTTTAAAGTTGCTAAGGCACGAGTCCATCCTAAATGTAGCATGTATCAACAAATCATTGCAAAGCAGTACCTGAAACATGTGTAAAAATAGGTACGTCAGCATAAAAATGCCTGTGAGATACATAGGTTTTGTGAATATAGGATTCATGACTTATAAGTTTAGAAAGAGTTGTTTAACAAAAGTCAGTCATGATCCTTGTAAAATGTTTTGTTTTGTAAATTATTTGAAAAACAATAAGTTAAGATGAAATGTATAAATAAGAGATTAATGTATGGTTAAATGAATAACCATGTAAAATGAGTTTGTATAAGATAAGTCGTTGTAAAATAATGTCTTATGAAAAGTATGTTATTTGTATAAAATGTTATATGACTTAAATTGAAATGATTCAAATAACGCTACGATATGTAATACCATACAAACACTTATATATAGGAAGTACCAGCGGCGTATCCACCATGCTTGTATCATATTACACACGCCTCGTTACTTAAGTCACTTACTCAAACCAAACCACCAATATAGAATGTTCATGTTTAAACCAATAGTCCAATGTTATTGTATAACTCAAGTTAAATGTAAACCATGTAATGTGTAAACAAAAGTTAAGTATGGTAAGTAAAATGAGATTTCTTAAACCACAAGTAAAAATGTACAAAACAAAGTGTTTGAATAAATCAAAAGTTATGCTTTGTAAAATAATGTAAGGTTAAACGAATAACCATATTGTAGCATATTAAAAGTATACTTTTGGATTTGTAAATAACATATTAAACTATGTTTTGGTTTCATAAATAACATATCAAAATATGCTTTGGGTTTTATAAATAACATATAAAAATATGTTTTGGTTTGTTGATAAAATATATATGTTGGTTCTGTACAATACCACACATGAGAGTATATCAAACTACACTTTTGGGAGTATATCAAAATATACTTTAAATGTGTGATTTAAGAATTCATTCAGACCTAGTGCATCAAACTACACCTTTGAGACTATAGGGATACCACAAAGGCTATCCCTATTTGGATGGAGAAACAAATTGGTTTCAGACATTCCATGACAACAGGAATGGGGTGTCTAATCCTATAGCGCTATATCATACTACCAATCGGTCTGGTGAACATAAAATAAGTACAATTCAACATTTTATTTTATGTTCATTGAGAAATCAGTGTTTAAACCATAGATAGTCATTTAGTTTGTCAAAAGATAAGTAATAACATGTATAATCAATTATACTTTGAAATCATGAAAATAACACATAGGTACACATGCTTCACCCCAAAACAGTTTGGAAAACAGTAAAATAGGGGAACTATGTACTCACTTGAGATTGCTCAGAAGTCCTAAGATAACCACCAAGCAATGCTAGAGATCACGGAATCAAACGGCACCTAATACAGGTAACTATGTTAATAAACCGGACCTAAATCGGAAGACTTGGATAGAATGAGGGTTCGTAAACCAAACGAGTATGGAGACTCGTGTCATATGGTTTAACAAAGCCTACATACTAAATGAAACCTAACCTAAATGTTTACGACCCATTACGACCCGTTTAGGTAGCTTATGCTACTTTAACGCGTCGTTCGCGTGAAACGCGTTCGGACCGCCTAACTAGTCCTATGACAAGTAACATATGCCTTAACATGTCTACTATTGTTGTCAAATCAGTTTAGATGTCAAAAGTTATGTTACACATGTTTAAAATGAATTTTGGCATCAAAGGGGTATTTTGGTAATTTACCTAAGGCATATAAACTACCTATCATACAACTACTTAAACGAAGCGACCATAAGGTATAACCTCGGAAGGTTATTCCCTATATACTATGGTCACCTAATGTGTTTGGTCGGATCCTAATGATCGACCAAATGGGTCAAGTTCGAAGGCATAAGCGATTTATTAGATCGCTTACCCTTACGACCCTAGACAACGTGGTAATCAGTAGGCATAGTCACAAGGGACTATAACCATCGTGATTACAATCACGTTGCGAAGTTCAAACGAACTTCGCATTAACCATAAACTGGTCAATGCAGAAAGTCAAACAAAGTTTGACTTTCGGACTCGAAAAGCAATAAAAGAACGAAGGAACACTTACAAAGGGTCCCCGAATGCTAATCTAGATCAAAATAGCTCAGGTATGAAACAAAGGTTTCAACTTAGAGCACATTAGATCAGATTCTTGTGAGGAATGAGTGAAAATGTGATGGGTATTTATAGATTTCGGTTCACCGTTAGGATCGTTTCTTGGAGAAGAGGGAATGATCTCGCCCGTACACTTGTTGGAATGTTGTGGTAACTAATTTTGGCCACCACAAGAGGTTAACATGTGGCACTTGGCCTTTAGGGAGTGTTTAAATCTGAAAATCAGCAGCCAAAAATGATTTTCTGCATCTGACCTATGCTTGCGCACCGCAACACTGAGAGTGTTGAGGTGCGCAAGGCACCTGCAGACCAGAATGTTTCATAAATGGCAAAACAGGCCCCTGAAGCTCCAAACTTGCTATTTGATGCATTTTTGACACGTTTAAGCCCTGTTAACCCCATTTCAAAGCTCTAAAATGAATTTAAAGTATAGGGAACTTAAAATGTGCTAAAAAATATCTCGGATGTCGGTTCGTTTGGCCGCACGATTGCGTTGTTCGGTTAATTACGACGGAATGCGCATAAGCGCGAAAAACGATCCAAATGGCGTGAAGAATGGATTTCTCTTATGCCAAACACTAAAATAAAATATTTTAGTGCTTACATAAATTTTTGGATGTCCAGATGTATTCAGAACGTAAGTTATGCGCGAAAGTGCAAACTTATGCACTTTTTGACACTTTTAGTCCCTGAATGACCCAAAAGTTTATTTTAGCACACCGAACCCCTCAAAGCCTATTTCTGTTGGTGCATTCATCTGTCGTCTTCGTCTTATGTCGAGTCTCAGATTAGAATTGTTAGATTAGATCTTGTTATACGAGAGTATAAGAGGTTTTAGAATGTGTTTAAGGTAATTTAGCTTGAACGTGGTGATTTCCCTTGAAAGTGTCACTTGACAGTTTCAAGCTAAATCAACATGTTGATTTCCCTTGAAAGTGGCATGTGTCACACCCCGACCACGTGGAACATACAAAACGTGGCGGAAATGTCGGGGAGTGTTGTAACAGAATTAATTGTTTCAAATCCATGGCAATTGAAGTTTCGTTTTATTGATTAAAAGTGTTACAATGTCTTAACAAACAAGGAAATACAACATAATTAACTAGTCTTGTATCTTTTATTGTCACTAAAGCCCAAGTCTGCCTATGGGTATCTTGATCATCTTATGCAACAGTTCCTGAAAAACACATGTGAAAATAGGTACGTCAGCATAAAAATGCCTGTGAGATACATAGGTTTTGTGAAAATAGGTTCCATGACTTATGTTTGAGAAAATGTTTAGTCATGAACCTTGTAATTTGCTTTGTTTTGTAAATCATTTGAAAAACAATAAGTTCAGATGATATGTATAAAATAAGTGAATAATGTATGGTTAAATGAATAACCATAGTAAAATGGGTATGTATAAGATAAGTTGTTTGTAAAACAATGTCTTGTGAAAAGTATGTTATTTGTATAAAATGTTCTATGTCTCAAACTGAAATGATTCAAATAACGCTATGATATGTAATACCATACAAACACTTATATATAGGAAGTACCAGCGGCGTATCCACCATGCTTGTATCATATTACACACGCATCGTTACTTAATCACTTAATCAAACCAAACCAACCAATGTAAGAAGTCTATGTCAAATATCCATGTCAAATGTCTATGTCAAATATCCATGTCAAATGTCTATGTCAAATATCCATGTCAAACGTCTATGTCAAGATGTCATGTATGGCAAGTGAAATGTCTCAACTAAACCATATGCACAAAAACAAAGTATTGAAGTAAATCTTGGTTTAAATCAAAGTTATGTTTTGTGGGAAATGCATGATCAAATGTCAATCATGTTAAAATGTCTATGCCGAAATGTCTATGTCAAATGTCTATGTCAAAATGTCATGTAAAACGATGTACTAAGTAATGCACACAATTGGGCATACCTAGCATGAAATGTCATAAAATCATGTACTATAATGTACTAACGAACATAGCAGTATATGATGTTAAAACAGGAAAGCATGAAAGTAACAAGTAGGCACATGTGTTTCACCCCAAAACAGTTTGGAAAACAGTAAAAGAGGGGTCTATGTACTCACTTGAGATTGCTCAGATGTCTAATGATAATCACCAAGCAATGCTAGAGATCACGGAATCAAACGGCACCTAATATAGGTAGCTATGTTAATAAACCGGACCTATATCGGAAGACTGGGTAGCATTAGGGTTTGTAAACCAAATGAGTGTTGGAACTCATATGATATGGTTTAACAAAGCCTACATACTAAATGAAACTTAACCTAAGTGATATCGACCCATTACGACCCGTTTAGGTAGCTTATGCTACTTTAACGCGTCGTTCGCGTAAAACGCGTTCGGAACGCCTAACCAGCCCTATGACAAGTGTTATATGCCTAAACATGTTACATAATCAGTTATGTGACAAAGGTTTAGGTTACATATGCTTAATTACCAATTATACATGAAAAGGGTATTCTGGTAATTTACCTAAGGCATATAAACAACCTATCATACAACTACTTAAACGATGTGACCATAGGGTATAACCTCGGAAGGTTATTCCCTACCTACTATGGTCACCTAATGTATTTGGTCCGATCCTAATGATCGACCAAATGGGTCGAGTTCGAAGGTATAGGCGATTTATTAGATCGCCTACCCTACGACCCTAGACAACGTGGTAATCAGTGGGCATAGTCCCAAGGGACTATGACCAACGTGATTACACTCACGTTGCGAAGTTCAAACGAACTTCGCATTGACCATAACTGGTCAATGTAGAAAGTCAAACAAAGTTTGACTTTCGGACTCGAAAAGCAATAAAATAAGGAAAAGAACGAAAGAATACTTACGAAGGGTCCCCGAATGCTAATCCCGATCCAAGAACTCAGGTATGAAACAATGGTTTCAACTTAGAGCTCTCAAATCAGAATTCTTGTAAGAAATGAGGTTGGGGTGATGGGGTATATATAGTTTTCGGGTAACCGTTAGGATCGTTTGTTGTAAAACGTGCCATGATCCAAGGCGTACACTTGTCGGAACCTTATGGTGGCTGAAATTAGGTTCTTATCCGCTGACTAGACGATTGAGAATGTGTGGTTGAGAATCGAACAGCTGGGACCCGCTTGTTAAAACATTGAATCTGATCCAGATCATTCAGTCGCGTAGCGCGACTGATAAGGCTTTAGGCGTCGCGCTACGCCACTGACCCATCTGATTCAGAAATGTTTCTAAATTGGCAGAAATGGTCCCTGTTGTGTTTTAAGCCCTTTTTCGATGCGTTTGAACCCCGTTAACCTCATTTCAAGGCTCTAAAATGAAGTTAAAGTATAGGGAACTCAAAACATGCTCAAAAATATGCCGGAGGTTGGTTCGTTTGGCCGTACGAACGCGATGTTCGCTTAATTACGACGGAATGCGCATAAGCGCGAAAAAACGAACCAAATGACGCGACGAATGGATTTTTCTTATGGCGAACACTAAAATATAATGTATGCTTACATAAATTTTTGGATGTCCAGATGTATTCAGAACGTAAGTTATGCGCGAAAATGCAAACTTGTGCACTTTTTGACACTTTTAGTCCCTGAATGACACAAAAGTTTATTTTAGCACACCGAACCCCTCAAAGCCTATTTCTAAGCTATGTAAAGGATATTTAAGGTGTGTTTAACTTATGGTTATGTTCCGGAATGTCTGTTACAGTTCAAATTGGCATACTTTCGCAGTTTGTCAACTTTAGTCCCTGTAAGCGATATAACTTTGATTTCACCACATCAAACCTTCCAAAACTTATATATAAGTTATGTAAAGGTTATTCAAGGTATGTTAAGCCTATTTCACTATTCCGGAGTGTTCGTTGGATTGAACTGGTTATATTTACGCATTAGTGCGCGTATAACCTTCCAGAAAGCGATTTAGAGTTTGAAATCGAACAAGAGTTGATATGTGCAAAAGATACACATATTTATACAACTCCAAATTATGAAATACAATATTTCATTGGTTTGGCATTTTTTTGATGGTTGAAATGACACAGGTGTTACAGCATGTGTCATTTCAAGCTAAATCAACACATCTATAAATAGCTTTCAAGCTAAATCATTTGTAACGATTCCGAAATTCCATACCGAGGTGCTGCCGGTGTGAGGACTGATTGTAAACGATAGTATATCAATATAATCAGTGTTAAAGTGATACGCAAGCTGTTTCACAATCAGTTTCTTAGTTTCCGCCTCTGAAACTGATAAATCTCTTCTGAACGACTCGTTCGGGTCGCAAACCGATCCTACAAGTGGTATCAGAGCTCTGGAGGAAGAGATTTCGCCAAAACAGCTCGTTTTTGAACTTGATGTAACTATTACTAGTAAGTTTTTCTTATTGTTTTAAGTAAAAACTTATGTTTTTGACGAGAAAATGTGTGCAGGATATGAGCTTAAACAGAGTTAAAGCCAGGATGCAATCTCAAGGTGATAGCTAATTCCAGATAGCGATCCCATCATGATGAGAGGGGGAGTCTGACGAGGTTAGAGCCAAAGAGAAGATCCTGGTATATGTGAAGAAAGTGAACAGACCGATAAAGACTGAAGATTGAGAATACTCGACATTTAAGACTCGTCAACATCTGAGGGGGAGTATGTTGGTGCATTCATCTGTCGTCTTCGTCTTATGTCGAGTCTCAGATTAGAATTGTTAGATTAGATCTTGTTATACGAGAGTATAAGAGGTTTTAGAATGTGTTTAAGGTAATTTAGCTTGAACGTGGTGATTTCCCTTGAAAGTTTCACTTGACAGTTTCAAGCTAAATCAACATGTTGATTTCCCTTGAAAGTGGCATGCGTCATTTCAAGCTAAATCAACACAACTATAAATAGCCTTCAAGCTAAATCATTTGTAATGATTTTTAGAATTCCATACCGAGGTGCTGCCGGTGTGAAGACTGATTGTAAACGATAGTATATCAATATAATCAGTGTTAAAGTGATACGCAAGCTGTTTCGCAATCGGTTTCTTAGTTTCCGCCTCTGAAACTGATAAATCTCTTTTGAACGACTCGTTCGGGTCGCAAACACGATCCTACAATTTCTAAGCTATATAAAGGATATTTAGGGTGTGTTTAACTTATGGTCATGCTCCAGAATGTCTGTTACAGTTCAAATTGGCATACTTTCGCAGTTTGTCAAGTTTAGTCCCTGTAAGCGAATTAACTTGTTTTCGCCATACCAAAGCCTTTAAAACTTATTTCTAAGTTATGTAAAGGTTATTTAAGGTATGTTAAGCCTATTTCACTATTCCGGAGTGTTCGTTGGATTAATCTGGTTATATTTACGCATCAGAGCGCGTATAACCCTCCAGAAAGCGATTTAAAGCTTAAAATCGAACAAGAGTTGATATGTGCAAACAATACACATATTTTTACAAATCCCAAGTATGAAATACAATATTTCATTGGTTTGGCATTTGTTTGATGGTTGAAGTGACACAGGTGTCACATAAAGGTAAATGCGAATCCCAATTACCACCAAAATCTATAACGCACAAGTGAAGCATGTCTTCAAGGGTGCGGATCGTGCGCTCAGTCTGACCGTCAGTCTAGGGATGAAAGTGGTACTGAGATTAAGGGTAGTACCGACAGCAGATTGAAAAGTCTCCCAGAGACGTGAAGTGAATCGACCATCGCTGTCAGAGATGATGTCACGAGGTGTCCCATGTCAACAAATGACTTCGTCGGTATAGATTCATGTTAATCGTTCAACCTTATAGTCTTCTTGTATTGGCAGAAAGTGGGCGGATTTCGTAAGACGATCAACGATAACCCAGATATTATCATGACCTGATGGCGAGCGAGAGAGTTTCGTAATGAAATCCATAGCTATACTCTCCCATTTCCACATCGGGATCTCAGGTTGTTCGAGTAAGCCAGAGGGTCATTGATGTTCGGCCTTGACCTTCGAGCAGGTTAGGCACTTCGAAACGTAAAGAGCGATATCCTTCTTCATTCTTGGCCAACAATACCAGGCACGGAGGTCCTGGTACATTTTGTCGGCACCGGGATGAATGGAATATCGAGATTTGTGGGCTTCATTCAGCAGAATATCTCAGAGATTATTGCGATTGGGAATCCAAATTCGGTCGAGATAGTGAAAAATACCATTCGGTTTATTCACTAGTTGGTTTTCAGATCCAAGAATCCTTTCTTCCTTCAGGGTGTTCTCAAGAAAATAGGCGTGTTGGGCGTCGCGAATAAGAGCGTCCAGGTCGTGTTGGGCTTGAACATTATGAACACTATATAGATAGCTTCGTCGACTCAGAGAATCGGCAACGACATTTGCTTTGCCTGGTTGGTAGCGAATCTTACAGTCGTAGTCGTTGAGAAGTTTGACCCATCTGTGTTGGTGTTAGGATCTGAGTTTCCTTTGATTGTGCTTGTTTGATTAAGATGAAGATGAAATAGAATTAAATGCAGCAGAATTAAATGAAACAAACTTTCAACACACAATCAATGAGAGAAATAGTTTTAGCAAACATGTTTATACTTGGAATCGAATAATTGTATTTATTACAACTATCAATTATAACTGCATGCATGCACTAATCTCCCCCTCAGCCTGAGCTCACACTGATTGTTCGTACAGAATGATTTGTGATGAAGAGAGCTAATAGAACAGTACAGGGTACTGTTCTATTTATAGTACAGAACAAACCACTATGGCATCTTTGGCTGACGTCACCATGAAAGTGACATCTAACCTCCTAACAACCTCTAACAACTGATCTATTACAAACACTACTTTCTAACTACTTATTACAAATACAATACAATACAATACAATACAATAAAGAAAGCAAACTACTGCTTCTTCATTCCACTGCTTTAGCCCCAGCAGTGCTTTTTGTCTTCAGCAGTACTTGGACCACAGCAGCAGATTGAGCATCAGTCCTTTGTCTTCATCAGTCTTTAGACATCAGCAGTTGTTGAGAAGGGCAGTACTTAGAGGTCAGCAGATGATATGATCACTTCCAAGGGAGAAGACTAAGTGCAAACAACTGCTTAGGATGAATCCACTGATCTGATCTAGTTTTGGCTTTATCAACTGTTCCTTTAGTAGGGTTCAATCCCAACAATCCCCCCTGGAACAGATGATGTCAAAACCCTTCAGTATTATGGATTTTTATTATCTCATCAGGAGTTCCCTAACTTGTCCTTTGAATTGTAATTCAAAGTCCATGGAATCCACATCATCCTCATCCCTGCACAGTGTAAGCTCAAGGAGATCTTGTAGATCTTCAACACCCAGACCAAGTGCTTCTTCCCTTGATATGTGCTTTACCTCACCATTGGATTTGAGCAGAGTACGTGGGTCTTTTGATCAGACTTCCACTTTAGTATTTTTGAATCCAATGGGTTTCTTGGGAGAGTTTTTATTTTAGATGAGTTTGGAGATGGAGGCCTGGTGATGACAGCTGTGGCAGGGTCTTGAGATTGTGCTAAGTCTTGTTTTTCTGCCAACAATGTCTGATGAACCATTTTCATGATGTATTCCTCTTGAGCCTTGTCTTCTTTAGTTTTTGCATCCATCTGCTTTTGTTTCCTTCTTTGATAAAGGATAGCAGCAGGTGGAGCAGTGGATCTTCTAATGGGCAA
This sequence comes from Helianthus tuberosus, assembly GCA_030545235.1. Taxonomy (NCBI): domain Eukaryota; kingdom Viridiplantae; phylum Streptophyta; class Magnoliopsida; order Asterales; family Asteraceae; genus Helianthus; species Helianthus tuberosus. The sequence continues at coordinate 72,519 of JARYGA010029447.1, read as the reverse complement.
CTTTTGTTTGACTGGAACCACTGCTTCTGGATAATCAGGCTTTTTGGGAGCAGTGGGATCTTTCTTCCTTAACTCTTCCAACCTTTTATAGGTATCTATCACTTTTATCTCTGACCATCTTGTAACCAGGTTCCTTGACCCATAATCAGCAGCTATGAGCTCTTCTTTCATTCTTTTCAGTTTCAAGGTCATTTCTGGCACATTTTTCTTGTAATTTGCCCAGACTGGATGAGTTTTCTTTACTTTGTCTTCAATCATCTTCTGAATTCTGGCAATCTCCTCCTTAAGTTCACTGATGGTCCACTCTTTATACTGATGCTTCTCTGCCCTTTACTTCTTGTATGCCATGATGTATTCTATGTAATCATGTCTCATACTTTCATCATCTTTCTTTGATAATTTCTAACAGAGATCTTTTGAGAACTGCTCTAAGGTTCTGACTTTGGTGAGCAGGTACTGCAAATTCCTTTGAATCTCTTTGTCAGACTTTCCCTTTGTATCTCTTTGAGATATATCCTCTGCTTGTTTGGCCTTTAATTTCAAGTATTCTTCAATGTTTCTTGGCAAAGGATAACCTTGGAGAGATGCGAGTTTCCTTTTTGCAGGGTCATCTTCAGAGTAAAAAGATTTGATCTCCTCCCTGACTGCTGGGAGATCTAGTGGAAATTGCACTCCCAAAGGGATTAGGGTAGTGTTTGGTTTTAGGTCTTGAACTGAAGAGATTTTAGCAGGGTTTGGAATAATGGCTAAGGTTAGAGATTGTGAAGTTATTGGAGGTGGGGAAGTGTCATCTTCCAGTACAATGTTTGTTACCCTTCTCCTTTTATGCTTTAGAGAGGTTGGTGGTGTGTTTGTGATTTGAGTGGTGGTGTTTGAAGTTATAGGTGACTGACTAACAGCTGTTGAAACAACTGGTGTTTCAACCAATGTTGTCATTAGAACTATTGATGTGTCAGCAGTTGTCTTCTGCTTTTTGGCAGGTGGTTTTTGTGATGGTGGTGATGTTTTTGGTATGGCAGTGGTTGATGAAGTGGTGGTGATAGTGGTTGGGATAACATCTGTTGAAACCACTGAAGTACCAACAACTGTTGATACAACAGGTGTCTTAACATCTGTTGGTTTGGTGGTTTGATGAGAGGAACTTTTGGGAGTTTGAGGAGTATGTTTGGTGGTTTTGGAAGGTGTGGTGATTTTGGGTTGGCTAACCTTTCTGGTAGGCCTTCTTCTTTTGGTTGTAGAAGTACCCTGCTCTTCCTTTTCCATCATAACTTTCTTCTCTTGTGCAAACCTTTTTGACCCTTTTATTTCCATAGACTCTTTCATGTTTGCTTTTAGTTCAGCAAAATCATTTTGAGTCTCATCAACCTTTTTGGAACCATCTGGCCTTGGGATTTCTACCACAAGTTTAGACATTGGATCTGGTTTAATGTATAGGCCTTCTTTTCCCTTTTTACCTTTCTCCCCCTTTTTGGCATCATGAGGGTTTTCAACAAAGATGATTGAAGGAGGAGTAGTGCCAGTGGTTTGCAGCAAATGGGCCTTGATTGCCTTGATATCTGCTTGTGTATCTTTATACCTAGCTTCCATTGCATTTCTGACCATTTGAAGTTGAATCTCATGTTGTTGATCAGCATATTGTCTCTGTTGATGAAGCATAGGTTGAAACATGTTCCAAAGCTCAGTGGGAGAATGAGCAGATGTTGCAGCAGGGGGTGTAACCTTTTGAGGTTGTAACAACTGTTGCAGCATATTTTTTATATCTGCAACAACTGTGTCTATTTTATCAAACCTCTCCGTCAATTCTTTGTATTTTAAATCATCACCCAACTTAATAGGATCATCTGATTTCCCACTAGCAGTGGTTGTATCAGCAGTGGACTTAGGGAAAGTTTCCCGAAAGTCATCCACTGATGACCCTTTTTTCTTAGTACTGGGGACTTCTTTTCTCAGCAGAGGTTATCATAGTAAACACAACAGTTAGTATTGGATACGCACTAGTGGTCACCTTGGTTCCCAAAGAGGAAATTGACTTCAAGGGAGTCTGAGTGATGAAACAACTGGCCAGGTGTAAATCAGTGGATTCAACACCTGTAGTTGCTGCTCCACTTGAACTACTGACAGGAATTACTTGTAATTCTTGCAGTGTAACCTCCTCAGTTGTTGGTGGGTTAGCGAGGATAGAGGAACCAAACTCAGTCACTTGTTGAGGTATATTCTCATTGACAGGTGGTTGAGAAGAACTGATTTGTGTCTGATCCATATCAAGTGCATCCAACAAGGGTATGATAGATGGTGGAATTTGGGCAGTGAGGATGGGTGTAGAAAGAGAATTTGCCCCAGGAGCTGGGATGTGGAAGATAGATTCAAATGAATCCATTGCTTCATAATGTGGTGTCCCTATGGATACAACCTGATTCTTTTGGGAGGATGCAGGAGGAGTTTTAGGCTCAGGTTGAGATCTTTCTTCCAACTGCTGTGAGGAAGTAGCAGCAGTGGTTATTGGTGACTTTTGTGTTGTCACAGGTATAATCTCTGGGATCTCATCTTCCAAAGTTACCTTTTTGGAGGGTTTGGGGGCTTTTGAGATTTTTTCTGTTTGGGCTTTTTGGTGATTTTAGGTTTGGGTTTCACAGAAGTGGGTCTGCTACTGTGATCACCTGGAGCAGTGGGCTCAACAGCAGGAGCCTGAGGAGCAGTGGTTGCTGCTAAATTCTGCTCAGTTCCTCTGTTTGTGTTTTTGAAGGTTTTGAAAGCCGTGTGAATGTTTCAGAAGAGAGGCTGTTTATTTGAAATGGATTTCCTTGGATTAGCACATGTGCATTATCCTTTGAAAATTTCTTTTGTAAATAAAAACTTACAAACCTTGGAAACAAAAGAAATGGTTTTTTATTATCTTTAATATTATTAATATTTTTAACCATATCATTGAAAATCTCCTGTGAATAGTTAAAATCACTTTCAGACATTATAGCATAGCCCAGGTATTGGATTTTCAATGGTATTTCATTGAAGGCTGTTGTTTTATTTAAAACAAACATGAGGAGGGTATGAAGAAGAAATGAAAAAAAATACTTTGGGGAAATCGGTTTGATAATCAGCCTTTGGGGAAAGAGGTTTTACCTGTAAGATCATTGAGTTCAAAAACCTCTGAAATGGTTTGAGGTGTAATGGTAACTGGAATTCCCCTTATGGATGAATTTATAGCTAAGGGCTTTTTGTCCTTAACTTCAAGCTTTGCATTTTTCCAGAATTCTCGTTGGGTATCCAGGTAGATTTGAGCATTACAGGTTAACAAAGTTTTGTCCTTGAAGACGAGAGAGCATCAATGACGGAGTTGAAGGTTGTGCTTTGACTTGGTTTCTCAAGTATACCCAGGTAGTTATAAGGGGTTTTGAATGGGAGAGCCATGGTGATTTGAGAGTGGTTGCGAGAGGCAGAAGACGATGAATGATTTGAAGAAAATTGATGGTAACTGCTTTAGAAAGGAATTTTGAATTCGATTCAACAGTGAAACCCCTGTTTGGGGTTTTGATCAGGGTTTTATAAGGTGGAAAAGTGAATGCTGACGTGGCAGCGGTTACAAAAGATATGACGGCTAAGTACTGTCCACGTGCCAACCTCTGATGAATTATGGAAGACAGTTGTTTAGGAAACCACTTATGGGCAATATCAGTGGTTCACAGTGGTGAAATGAAACAGTGGCTGACTTTAAGCTATCAGTGGATAGCCATCAGTGGGTTAAAAACACTGATGTTTGACAACAGTGATTAACAATGAAAGGAAGGAACAAAGGTTGACTTTCAGCAGTGGACAATATCAACGAAACAGATGTTTGAACCAAAACAGTGGTTATGGCAGACTTTTAAGGATTAATGAAAATTTTCATTTTTAGCTATTTTTAAGGATTAAATTTTGATTTTCTAAAAACATTTTAATGTTTTTATTCATAGAGAAACAGGATTTTGCCTGTTAATCCATGTTCAGCATGCCAATCCTAGAGATCAAGCTTTCAAAGGTGGATGTGTCTAATGCTTTTGTAAGCACATCTGCCAACTGATCTTTAGTTGGAACATGGTGTAGAGAAATCAAACCTTTTTTATAGCAATCCCTCACAAAGTGATGTCTGATATCAATGTGCTTGGTGGTTGAATGTGAAACTGGATTTTTGATGATATTTTCTGCTGCCTGACTGTCCAATATGAGAGGTGTCTTTAAGGCAGTGATACCAAAATCCAACAGTTTATTTTGAAGCCATAACAGTTGGGTTGTATAGCTTGCAACAGCTATATACTCTGCCTCAGCAGTGGATGTTGAAACAGCTGCTTGCTTTTTGCTTTGCCAAGACACTAAGCAACTGCCTAGGAATTGGCACCCTCTTGAAGTTGACTTCCTTGTTGTATTACATCCAGCAAAGTCACTATCTGAGAAACCTGAAAGCTTGATATTTCCATCAGCTGGATACCAGATACCAAGTGTGGGAACACCTTTTAGGTATCTGAATATCCTTTTTACAACAATAAGATTTGACTTTCTAGGGGCTGATTGGGATCTTGCACAAACACATGTTGCAAACATGATGTCTGGCCTAGATGCAGTTAGGTACAATAAAGACCCAATCATGCTTCTATAAAGAGTTTGATCAACCAAATCATCCTTCTCATCAGACATGACTATCTTTGTGGTTGCTATGGGTGTACTACATGGTTTGCAATCATCCATCTCAAATTTCTTTAATAGTTCTTTGGCATATTTGCCTTGATAGATGAAAGTGCCATTTTGCAGTTGCTTTACTTGGAGACCAAGAAAGCACTGTAGTTCACCCATTGCACTCATCTCAAACTCAGTTGTCATGAGTTTTCTGAACTCTTCACACATTTTAGAACATGTGCTTCCAAAAATGATGTCATCCACATAAATTTGGACAATCATCAAGTCTTTCCCTCTCCATTTTAAAAATAGTGTTTTGTCTATTTTGCCTCTTGTGAAGCCAATAGAGAGAAGAAAGGTGGAAAGAGTTTCATACCAGGCTCTAGGTGCTTGTTTCAGGCCATACAAAGCTTTTTTTAGCTTGTAGACATGATTTGGATTAAATGGATCCTCAAAACCTGGAGGTTGACAAACATATACCTCTTCTTGTATCTTACCATAGAGGAATGCACATTTGATATTCATTTGAAACACCTTTATGTTGTGGTAGACAACAAAGGCCAGGAATAATCTGATAGCTTCCAATCTTGCTACATGGGCAAAAGTTTCATCATAGTCAATGCCCTCTTCATGTCTGAACCCTTGAACCACAAGCCATGCTTTATTCTTGACAACAATACCCCTTTCATCAGTTTTATTTTTGAAGACCCACTTTGTGCCAATAGGACTCACACCCTCTTGCAGTGGTACAAGCTCCCATACTTGTTGTATTTTAAACTGTTGGAGCTCCTGTTGCATAGCTTCTACCCGGCTGTTGTCTTTTAGTGCCTCTTGGTACTTGACTGGCTGATGGAGTGATAGAAAACCAGCAAAAAGACAGATGTTTTGGGATTGGCTTCTTGTGGGCACCCCTTCACTGATGTTGCCAATGATTTGGTCAGGTGGATGAGACTTTAAGAAGATTAGATCTCCTTTGTATGGAACAATGGCATTTAAAGGTGAAGGCTGCAGATGTGAATCATCTGAGCTAACCACTGTTGGTGACTTTGATGATCCAACAGGGTCTTGAAATGGAGGTGGAGGAATAGGTGGAAATGGTGTGGAAACATGTTGATTTTTATCCACTGTTTGAAGATTTTTATCAACAGTGCTTGAGGATGTGGAAGCATGGGTTAAGGGGCTACTTTGGTCAACAACTGTTGAGGTAGCAGTGGTTGAGCTTTGACAGCTGTTTTGAACATCTGCTGCTCTAGCAATAGTTGTAGACTTTTGTTGTGGAATGATGACTTCATATCCATAGTCTAATGGAGGATTTTGAGATGGACCTGCACTGTTAGTCTTGACAGAAACATTTTCAAAAGTAAATTTATCAAGTTCAAACAATTCTGCAGGATTTGCAGGGATTTTCATTGAAGAGAGTTCATTGAACTTCACATTCAAAGTCTCTTCCATGATATTAGTCCTAGTGTTAAACACTTTGTAGGCCTTAGCAGTGGTTGAGTATCCTAAATGATAACCACAATCAATTTTGGCTGCAAACTTTGAAATGGAATCTTTTAAGTTTAAAATGAAGCATGGGTAGCCAAAAACTTTGAAATATGAGATCAGTGGTTTGATTTTATACAGAATTTCATAGACAGTCGTTTGATGCCTGGGGTTTATTAAAACTCTATTCTGAACATAGCAGGCAGTGTTTACAGCCTCTACCCAAAAAGTTAATGGCAAACCTGAATCAACAAGCATGGTCCTGGCAGCCTCAATCAAAGTTCTGTCCTTTCTCTTAACAACCCCATTTTGTTCTGGTGTCCTTGGAATGCTATACTGCCTTACAATTCCTTTTGACACACAAAACTCATCCAACTCCCTATTTCTGAATTTTGTGCCATTGTCACTCCTGAAGATTTTTACTGGCAAGTCAAACTGCTTTTCAACCTGTTTGACAAAGTCTTGCAGAATGCCTGCAGTCTCATCTTTGGAATGTAAGAAATAAGTCCATGTAAACCTAGAAAAGTCATCTACAATTACCAAACAATATCTTTTCTTTTTAAGACTCATGACTTTTACTGGGCCAAACAGATCCATGTGAAGCATTTGCAAGCACTTGGTTGTTTTGGACTCTTCAATGGACTTAAATGAGCTTTTATGTTGTTTTCCTTTTAAGCAGGAAACACAATGCTCAGGACAGGTGAACATTTTTTTGTGGAAGACCTCTTACAAGGCCTTGTTTTGACAAAGCAGTGATTGTCTTGAGATTTGTGTGCCCCAATCTTCTGTGCCATAGTTCTGTCTCTTTGTTAGAGGCAGCTGAGAACATACAGGCATCAGTTCTGGGGCTCTCTTTTGACAGATCAACTACATAAACATTGCCACTCCTTTGAGCAACAAGTTGGGTTTTTCCATTTTTTATTATTTTTTCAATCTTTTTAACCATTTCTGGTCCAACAATCCTACAACACTCCTTAGTAAAAAATGATCTATAACCTTTCTCACTCATTTGAGAGACACTAAGGAGGCTGAATTTTAGATTATCTATCAGATTGACATTTTCAAACCTAATATTTCCATACTATACTGTACCAGAACCCATCACCTTCCTTTTACTATTATTACCAAAAGATATATCAACCCCTCCATGAGTTTTAAAATCTTTGAGTAGGGCTCTACATCCAGTCATGTGCCTGGAGCCTCCACTATCTACATACCAAAGACTATCTAAGCATGCAGAAGCTCCCTGCACATCAAGTAAATAATTAGTTCAGGAGGGTCTCCAAAGCCAATAAGGCTTTGGATGGGGTCTCAACAGTGTCTATGTTAAGGTCAGGAAGATGGACAGTGGTTAGATCAGGGGATTGAGCAATTTTTGAAACTTGTTTCTCTAACCACTGTTGGGAGCCATTTCCTATCAATTCTTGATATCCATAGGGATGCCTATTCACTCTTGGTTTAGAAGGCCTTTTGTAGGCTTCATAAACATGTGGGACCATAGGATATGGTGGTTGACCTTTACCTCTTTGGTATTGGTTAGCAGGGGGTGCATCAGTTACCTGAACTTCTCTTTTGACAGAGGTTTGGTTCAGCTATTTTGTAACAGCTGTTTGAATTGGCATAAACAGTGGTTTTTCTTGACTTGTGGTTTTGATGAACTCATGGATGTTTTTGAAGTGTACTCATTCTTTTTTACATCAAAGGATTTGAGATACACACATTCCTGAGTGAGATGGTTTGATTGACCACATATGGTGCAGTTCTTTGAAGGCACAACGGTGCTTGTTTTGTTAATATCATAAGCTTTTAGATGAAAACAATCTTTGGTCAAATGATTTTTCTTCTCACAGAAATCACAAAACAAGTTTTTAATCTTGGGATGTCCTTAAGAGGAATGACCTTGGCTTTTGGAGCTTTGACATCATCCACAATTGTGAAATTCATTGGTTTAAAGTTTTCAAGGATGTCACACTCATCAGACCATGTGGGGTTAAATTGGTATTTCTCAATTTCCTCAAGAGTTGAGGACCCCACAAATCTTTCCAGAGTGATTTTGTTGCCACGTTTATCAGTTATTTTAATTTCTTGACCCTCCTTGTTGGTGGGTATGATTTCAACAAAACCAGACTGATTTACAGCAGTGTTTTCAACTTGATCATTTTTCCTAAACCCTATGCCAACTTTTACATTGCTTTCAATCTGTTTGTCAATCATGATCTCATAACCTTTACAGGATTCCTCCCATTTTTCACATGTGATTTGGGTGGATTCCAACTCCTTTTTACAGGCCTGGTATTTTTCTATCATTGTCTGAAGTTGGTCCTTGGTTATGCTTTGCTTTTGTTTGAGGCTGCAATTCTCTTTTTCTTTTTCTGACAATTTGTTTTTCAATTCTTTTAAAGATTTTTCAAATTGCACTTCACCATTTAACAATCTATCTCTAAGGTTTTCATTCACCTCCTTAATGTTTGCAAATGCTTGATGCATTTGTCTGAACAAAAGTTTTTAAGAACCTGGGGGGATACCTTAGTTGCAGGCATCATGGCACAATCACAGGTATGCTCACTTTCTTCTTGAACTTTCTCTTCTTTTTTACCTCGTTTCTTCTCCTCTTCTTCAGACCAGGGGTCAGACAGTGGTTCCAATAGGGGTTCTTAATTTTCTCCCAGCAGTACTTCACCAGCAACAGCAGTAACCACTGCTTCAGCAATTGTATCCACTGTTTCTTCATTTGACTGTCCTTCTTCAGTTTCCAGCCCTTCTGGTATAGACTCCAATTCTATAAAACAAAACTCATCACTAGAAGCATCATTTTTAGCATAGAGTGCAAAGTTTTCATCTCATAACTCCTCAGGTAAGCTACTCCAGTCAACAAAACCTTGGGTGAAAAAGCTTTGCTGATCTGGTTGAACCACTGCTGGTGCAGCTTGTTGAGGTGCAACTTGTTGCACCTGAACCTGAGGAGCTGGGGCTTGGATATACTGTATCTGAGGAACAGTGGTTTGAATATAGTGCACAGGAACAGGGGTTGCAGGTTGTGCATAGTGAGCAGTGTTTACATGAGCAGCAGGGGTATATTGGGCATAATGCACAGTGTTTTGGTTATTTTGTGGTCTAAGGTTAGAGCTAGGGTGAGTAATGTTTGGTCCACTGGTTTGACTCCTGCACTCTCTAGCAAAATAACCTAACCTATTACACTTGTAGCATTTTATCTTTGACTTATCCAACCCTACTTTCAAGTTCCCATGTAACCCTGGAAATTTTCTCCCTGACCTTTTATAAAACTTGCTGGTTCTAACACTCAGCAGTGCAAGTTGGTGCAAAATGTCCATTTCCTCTAAGTCAGTTGGATCAAAATGCTGCAGATCATTGAGTTCAAAAGATAGGTTATCAGAGATTTGGTTTTCACTACTAGCTGTGAAAGCATAGTTGTTTGAGTAAGAATCAGAGTTATTAGAAGTTCCACCAGCAGTGTTGTCAATATAATGATCATAACTCTGATCCTTACTCCTACCAGACTCCTTTTGACCCAAAAGTGTTGTGCTACCAAAGGTATAGTCATCAGCAACCTTCCCTGACTCTTGTAACTTCTTTTTCTGGTTCAACTCCCTTTCATAGGTAAGGAGCCTACCATGAAGTTGAGTCAATGTTAGATCTTTGAACCCAACAGAGTTTCTGGTTACAAAAGTAATTGTGTCCCATTTTTCAGGAAGTGATCTTAAAAACCTGCTGTTTAAAGTTGATTTAGCAAATTCAGTTTTAACAAGTTTAAGTTCACTTATGAGACAGCTAAAATGCTCAAACAGTTGTGTTAATGATTCACCCTTGACGTGACAAAAGGTTTCATACTACTGATTCAAAACTTCCCTGTTATTTTCAATTACTTCTTCAGTTCCCCCAAATTGTTCCTTAAGTGCATCCCATAACTCCTTGGCACTGTTACAATGTAACAACCCATCATAGATCTCATTTGGCAGTGCAGATGCAAGGATGCTAAATGCCTGGGCATCCAGTTCATTTTTTCTGAAAATCCTGATCCGTATAGTTTTCAATTTTCTTAGGTTCAAAAACTTTTGGATTCTCGGCACTCGGCACCATAAGAACATGTGGTCCATAGATAACCGACCTCCAACATCCGGTATTCTGTTGACAAGGATGTGACCAATCCTTCTCTCCCAGATGTTGTATTCAGATCTCACCAACATAGGTGGTTTGAAGAGAGAACCAATGTTATTAGTGTTATCCTATGATTGTGACGTCATTCTGGTTGTTTTTCAGGCACTGAATAATCAAATTTGTACGTGATTATACCTTACTCTGTTTTACAACTAAACCAAACCATTCAAAGTATCAATGAAATTGAGCTGAACTTTTACGTCAAAATGATTGTTAGATCATATTTGACTGTCCTCGCTCTGATACCAATTGTTAGGATCTGAGTTTCCTTTGATTGTGCTTATTTGATTAAGATGAAGATGAAACAGAATTAAATGCAGCGGAATTAAATGAAACAAACTTTCAACACACAATCAATGAGAGAAATAGTTTTAGCAAACATGTTTATACTTGGAATCGAATAATTGTATTTATTACAACTATCAATTACAACTGCATGCATGCACTAATCTCCCCCTCAACCTGAGCTCACACTGATTTTTCATACAAAATGACTTGTGATGAAGAGAGCTAATAGAACAGTACAGGGTACTGTTCTATTTATAGTACAGAACAAACCACTGTGGCATCTGTGACAACTCGAAATTCCGACATCCTTTATTTGCATTTAATGCACGTTGACTTTGACTTGTTTGACTGGTTTGACTTATAACTGTACACTGATTGTAATTTGTGATGATTGTTGGATATGCTACGTGCTGATATGATAATACTTATTATGATGGTTGCATGCATATGTGTTTAATGATTTAATGGGAACCTGTTGTAAACACTCAGACTATTAAGCCCTGTGTAAACTCGACGAAACACATGTGCCATTCGTCATATACCACCCGACGAAACAGGTGTTTCGCCATCAACATCTCGACGAATCAAATGTGATTCGCCGGCCCGTCAGTTTCGCCAAGCCCAGTAAGGGCCCAAAACACTTAGACGCGTATAAGTTATACGGAACTGCTCAATTCGTCACTTTAGCAAAACAGAAAAACCCTAGAGCTCCCACTCCTGTGTGACGGCAGATTAGAGTTCTCGAAGCCTCGTTAAGAGATTAAACCTTCGTACTATCGACCTCGGTTAGTCATATGTTTGTTTAATCGATTTCATGACTCTTGATTTCTGAATTCATGCTTAGGTATATGTTTGATTTATAGAATGGTTATGAATATGATGATGTTGTTTCGTTATGCATGCTTAATCGATTTCACAGCTATATCTGAAACGTGGTATTGATTTAGGGTTTCTTATAAACAAGATCAGATTGTTGATATTGATCATCAGAATAGTAGGTTGATAATGTTAAATCCGGGAATGTTGTTGGATGGCCTAGGGTTAATTCATGGCTTTAGTTATGATTGGAAATCACGGATATTGATGTTTTGCTGGATGAATATCGTATGACTTGTGTATGATGATGGTTGTGTGATTTCGGCTGCTAACATGATTAGGGTTTCTGTGTATTTCGTAACTGCTGTAACTGTGTTTACGAATCAGACATTCGACGAAACAGGAATCTCGGCGAAACAGAATGTGTTTCGCCAAGAGTCGTCGACGAATCAGAATCCTGTTTCGCCGAACAAGGCCACGACGAAACTGAAGGTGTTTCGTCAATATCTGTGTTTCGCCAACATGTGTGTTTCGCCGAATAGCTGATCTGTGCAGGAACTTGAGTTAATTCTGTTAAGTGTTAACTGGAATATGTAACTGCTGTTAAATGTTAAACATGACTGGTATGATTGTGATTACGTGTTACCTGCTTACACATGAACAACTTAAACACAAACTGATTATGTATACGTGCATACCTTAGGACGTGACTGATTAACCGTGAGCACATACTTAGCATACCGAGTGAAACAAGGTGAGTTCACACTCTTTCTAAGGCATGGGATTCCCGGTGGTTTGGGAATGGGTTAAGAAATTAAAAATGGAACCTACATATCCTCCTTGGGTAGGATATGTACCGCCATCCTCCATGGGTAGGATGCCAATATTAATCCTGCGTATTCTCCTTGGGTAGAATACATACGTTCGTCCTCCTTGGGTAGGACAACAAACCTTAACGCATGCTCGTCCTCCTTGGGTAGGACAATCACACTCGCTACGGTCCTTGGATCAAGAAGGGCACGTACAAATACGACTAGTCAACACTATTTATCGCACGCATGCCTGGACTGGCAGCAAGGACTAACGCGATACAATTTCTAAACTTCGCAAACATGCCTGGAATGGCCGCGAACTATACTTTAATCTTCGCAAACATGCCTGGAGGGCCGCGATACAAATATAACTAGTCTATAAAACATGGGAAACCCCCACTAAACTTCGCAAACATGCCTAGAGGGCCGCGATGCTATTACATACGATTTACGAAATGAACATTATAACTAAATAACCAACTGTGAACTCGCTCAACTAGTTGTTGACTCTCTGTTACATGCCTTGTAGGACCATAGGTACTTACGGAGCTTGCACGGGAGGCACGGTCGTTGTGGACATGGATCGTGATTGTGTTGTTAAACATTATAACATTTTGTACTTAAACTTATGTTGGGTTTTACATTAATGCTTCCACTACACACTTGTATATATTTGGTTTTGTAAACACCTATCGTATTGATGAATGACTTTTGATATATATATAATTATGTTCAATATGATTGGTGGCTTGATCCTGGTCATGTCACGCCTCCAAGCGGTGGTACTCCGCGTGTGGATTTTGGGGGTGTGACAGATTGGTATCAGAGCCATTGGTTATAGAGAACTTGGTTTTAATAAAGGGAAAACGATTTTTATTAAAACCAGACTATAACCAGAACAGTGCTCTCAACGATCCACAACGACGCTTCGCTCCACGTGCAAGGCTCAACATCATAGGTACTACTATTCATGTTACTTTACCTACTTGCTAGAATTACATAGAACTTTGCTCGTGGTATGCTCAGATTACAGAACCTACTATACGTTATTGCTAGAGAATACTTGTGTGCTCACCCTCTTCGCACTATTCGCGAACCTCTCTTACACATGTCCTCCTTGATGTTAAGATCATGAGTGGACGCGTTAACCTAACTCAAGCCCAGTTGGCGGCTTCGATCACTGAACAAGTTACTGCAGCACTCGCAGCTGCCCAGACAGGAGGTGTAACCTGCCATCACCACTTACTCCAGGATTTTTAGATCCTACTCTTGTAACTCAACACTTGTGCTTAATTTTGATTACTCTTACGCACACGACAAGTCAACACGCTCAGCCACCTGTGTGCACATACACGACTTTTATGGACTGTCGTCCTACTACTTTCAGCGACACTGAAGGATCTGTTGTACTCCTCCATTAGTTCGAGGAACTCGAATCGGTCTTCGAGTGTGTGAATGACCCGAGGCTCGTAAGGTGAAATATGCCACTGATATTCTCGAAGGCACTGCGCAAACTTGGTGGAACGCGCAAGTTACGACACTGGGGCTGGCGGCTGCTATGCCACCCCATGGAATGATTTTAAGGAACCTATCAAACGTGAATACAATAGTTATGATGCCATCCACAAGTTGGAAGTGGAGTCCTTTAACATGAAGATGACGGGGTCAGAGATAGAAGCGTGCACGATAACGATCCAACAAACTGACAATTTTGTGTCCAACTATGGTGGATCCTCCCATAAAGAGCTTTGAGCTGTACCTCAAAGGCTTAGTACCAGGAATTCAAAACCATGTGAAGACGGCTAAACTTGCTACTATTCAAGATGGTACTCATCTTGCTCATCGTCTCACAAACCAGGCAGTGGGACAGAACAAGCTGCCTCAACGTATCAGCGATACTACTACCACTACTACTTCAACTACTTCTGCTACCCTCAGTAACAATGGATGAAAGTGGGATAGAACCTCTAGCAAGGGTTCGACTACGATTCCGTCCCAGGCACAGCGGTCAAAGATCGATGTCAACCAAAGTCCTGGTCAGCAACCTTTTAGCAGTCAATGGCAGGGTGGATACAGGGGAAACCACCCTGAGCGCAAACGATGTAACTTGCACCACAGCGGGCAGTGCAACCGAAATCATTGTCAATGATGCGACAAGCTTGGTCATGGAGTCAAGGATGGTAGAAACTCACGTCCTGCAAGCCAGAACCAACAACAACAGCCACAAGATCTATAGAATCGGCGACAACAGCATGGTAACAAGGGATGTTATCAGATGGTGCTGAAGGTCACTTCAAAAGACACTGCCCACGGTTGAACCAGAACCAGAATCAGAACCACAACCAAGGAAACGGGAACTAGGGAAGACAACGGGGGTAATAACGACGGCAATGGTGCCAGGGGTCGAGTGTTCGTGATTGGTCAGGGTGATACTAGGAATGACCCCAGCGTTGCGATAGTTTCGACATCGACATTGGTATGGATTAGTTATCCCAACAACAAGCAGAGATCCTATACATAGAGAAGATCATTCGTATCCCACGTTCTGGTAAAGAACCTCTCGAAGTTCAAGGTGACAAGAGTGGTGTCGTGAGTGGCATCATTTCTTTCTTGAAGGCTCAGAAGTGTCTGCGCCAGGGGTCACACAGCTGTTTTAGCACTCGTTACTGATTCATCGACGACAGAGAAAAACATAGAGGATATTCCGGTAGTACGCGATTTTCCTCAAGTGTTTCCTGAAGAGTTGCCTGGGCTACCGCCTCATCGTCAGGTTGAGTTTCAGATCGAGCTAGCTCCTGGAGCAGCACCTATAGCTCGAGCACCTTATCGTCTAGCTCCAACTGAATTGGAAGAACTGTCAAAACAGCTACAAGAACTCTTGGAAAAGGGTTTTATACGTCCTAGCTCTTCGCCCTGGGGAGCTCCAGTGTTATTCGTGAAGAAGAAAGACGGTACGTTCAGGATGTGTACAGACTACCGCGAACTCAACCAGGTGACGATCAAGAATCGTTATCCTCTTCCGCGCATAGATGATTTATTCGACCAGCTGCAAGGGTCGAGCTACTACTCCAAGATAGATTTAAGGTCAGGGTACCATCAGCTGAGAGTCCGGGATGAGGACGTCTCCAAAACAGCATTCAGAACACTCTACGGCCACTACGAGTTTTTTTTTGGTCATGCCATTCGGGCTAACGAACGCGCCTACGGTTTTTATGGATCTAATGAACAGGGTGTGCAAACCTTATCTTGACAAGTTTGTTATTGTTTTCATCGACGACATCCTGATTTATTCGAAGAATCGGGAGGAACACGAGCATCACTTACGACTTATTTTGGAACTTCTTCGAACGGAACAGCTATACGCTAAGTTTTCAAAATGCGACTTCTGGCTTCGTGAAGTCCACTTCTTAGGCCACGTGGTAAACCAGGATGGGATTCATGTCGATCCATCCAAGGTAGATTCAATCAAGAATTGGCCTGCGCCTCGTACACCAACAGAAATACGCCAATTCTTGGGTTTGGCGGGTTATTACCGACGTTTCATCAAGGACTTTTCAAAGATTGCTCAGCCGCTTACACTACTGACACAGAAAGGTGTTGCTTACCGTTGGAGTGATACACAGGAAACAGCGTTTCAGCACTTAAAGGGTAGACTCTGTAGCGCACCTATCCTTTCATTTCCAGAGGGCACGGACGATTTTGTAGTCTACTGCGACGCATCCATCCAAGGTCTTGGATGTGTATTGATGCAGAGGGATAAAGTTATTGCTTATGCTTCGCGCCAACTAAAGATTCACGAACGGAATTATACGACACACGACCTAGAGCTGGGAGCGGTTGTTTTTGCACTTAAGATATGGCGACACTATTTGTATGGTACCAAGTGCGCAATCTACACTGATCACAGAAGCCTCGAACATATCTTCAAACAGAAAGAGCTGAATATGCGACAGCGACGATGGGTCAAACTGTTAAATGACTACGAATGCTCGATCAGGTACCACCCAGGCAAAGCCAATGTTGTGGCTGACGCCCTCAGTCGAAAGGACACCGCGCCTAAGCGCGTGCGAGCTTTACAACTCACTATACAGTCTAGTCTTCCTTCTCAGATACGAAATGCTCAGGTAGAAGCATTGAAACCAGAAAATGTCAGGGCTGAAGCCCTACGTGGCTCAAGATAACGTTTAGAACAGAAGGAAGATGGTGCTTACTACGTTACAGGACGCATTTGTGTTCCACTTTATGGCAACTTACGTGAGCTAGTGATGGATGAAGCTCATAAGTCTCGCTACTCGGTACATCCAGGTGCGGATAAAATGTACCACGACATCAAAACCACATATTGGTGGCCTAGCATGAAGGCCCACATAGCCACATACGTTAGCAAATGCTTGACTTGTGCGAGAGTCAAGGCAGAATATCAGAAACCGTCAGGACCACTCCAACAATCTGAAATACCACGATGGAAATGGGAACAAATTTCAATGGATTACGTTGCTGGTTTACCTAGACCTCAGCACGGAAACGATACTATTTGGGTGATCGTGGATCGACTCACAGAGTCTGCTCACTTCTTGGCTATTAAAGAAACAGGCAAGTTCTCTACGCTAGCAGACATCTACTTGGAAGAACTGTGGCAAGCAATGCATAAATCTTTTGGCTCTCGTTTAGACATGAGCACAGCTTATCATCCTCAGACGAATGGGCAGTCTGAGCGCACTATCCAAACTTTAGAAGACATGCTTCGGGCGTGCGTAATAGACTTTGGCAATGGTTGGGAAAAACATCTGCCACTTGTAAAAATTTTCATACAAATAGCAGCTACCACACCAGCATTAAAGCTGCTCCATTCGAGGCATTGTACGGACGTAAATGCCGGTCACCTCTTTGTTGGGCAGAGGTGGGAAATAGTCAAATCACGGATCCAGAAATGGTAGTTGTTACTACAGAAAAGATTGCACAAACACGACAACGCATGGCGGCAGCTCGTGACCGTCAAAAAGCATACGCCGATAAAGATAGAAAACTACTTGAATTCCAAGTTGGGGATCGAGCGCTACTCAAAGTTTCGCCCTGGAAGGGTGTGGTTCGTTTTGGCAAACGCGGCAAACTCAATCCACGATACGTCGGACCTTTCGAAGTTACTGAGAGGATAGGCAGGGTAGCCTACAGATTGAACTTACCAGCTGAACTCAGTGCAGTTCACAACGTCTTTCACGTGTCGAATCTGAAGAAGTGTATGTCAGATGAGACCCACATAGTTCCCTTGAAGGAACTCACTATCGACGAGCGGTTGCACTTCGTCGAGGAACCTGTTGAAATCACGGACCGGGATGTTAAGGTCCTCAAGAACACGAGAATCCCTCTTGTACGAGTTCGTTGGAACTCCCGCCGCGGCCCAGAGTTCACCTGGGAGCGTGAAGATCATATGGAACTCAAATATCCCCAGTTATTCGGAACCAATGCAACTACTACTGAGGCTGAAGCTATCAATACAGAATTTCGAGACGAAATTCCAAATCAACGGGGGGATAATGTGACACCCCAAGAAAACCAGTAATCTTCGCATACATGCTCGGGGAGCCGCGATACGAAACAGGTAAACAACGTCACACTATTAGCTTCCTCAGTAACCGCATGCTAAATTTCGGGACGAAATTTCTTTCAAGTTGGGGATAATGTGACAACTCGAAATTCCGACATCCTTTATTTGCATTTAATGCACGTTGACTTTGACTTGTTTGACTGGTTTGACTTATAACTGTACACTGATTGTAATTTGTGATGATTGTTGGATATGCTACGTGCTGATATGATAATACTTATTGTGATGGTTGCATGCATATGTGTTTAATGATTTAATGGGAACCTGTTGTAAACACTCAGACTATTAAGCCCTGTGTAAACTCGACGAAACACATGTGCCATTCGTCATATACCACCCGACGAAACAGGTGTTTCGCCATCAACATCTCGACGAATCAAATGTGATTCGCCGGCCCGTCAGTTTCGCCAAGCCCAGTAAGGGCCCAAAACACTTAGACGCGTATAAGTTATACGGAACCGCTCAATTCGTCACTTTAGCAAAACAGAAAAACCCTAGAGCTCCCACTCCTGTGTGACGGAAGATTAGAGTTCTCGAAGCCTCGTTAAGAGATTAAACCTTCGTACTATCGACCTCGGTTAGTCATATGTTTGTTTAATCGATTTCATGACTCTTGATTTCTGAATTCATGCTTAGGTATATGTTTGATTTATAGAATGGTTATGAATATGATGATGTTGTTTCGTTATGCATGCTTAATCGATTTCACAGCTATATCTGAAACGTGGTATTGATTTAGGGTTTCTTATAAACAAGATCAGATTGTTGATATTGATCATCAGAATAGTAGGTTGATAATGTTAAATCCGGGAATGTTGTTGGATGGCCTAGGGTTAATTCATGGCTTTAGTTATGATTGGAAATCACGGATATTGATGTTTTGCTGGATGAATATCGTATGACTTGTGTATGATGATGGTTGTGTGATTTCGGCTGCTAACATGATTAGGGTTTCTGTGTATTTCGTAACTGCTGTAACTGTGTTTACGAATCAGACATTCGACGAAACAGGAATCTCGGCGAAACAGAATGTGTTTCGCCAAGAGTCGTCGACGAATCAGAATCCTGTTTCGCCGAACAAGGCCACGACGAAACTGAAGGTGTTTCGTCAATATCTGTGTTTCGCCAACATGTGTGTTTCGCCGAATAGCTGATCTGTGCAGGAACTTGAGTTAATTCTGTTAAGTGTTAACTGGAATATGTAACTGCTGTTAAATGTTAAACATGACTGGTATGATTGTGATTACGTGTTACCTGCTTACACATGAACAACTTAAACACAAACTGATTATGTATACGTGCATACCTTAGGACGTGACTGATTAACCGTGAGCACATACTTAGCATACCGAGCGAAACAAGGTGAGTTCACACTCTTTCTAAGGCATGGGATTCCCGGTGGTTTGGGAATGGGTTAAGAAATTAAAAATGGAACCTACATATCCTCCTTGGGTAGGATATGTACCGCCATCCTCCATGGGTAGGATGCCAATATTAATCCTGCGTATTCTCCTTGGGTAGAATACATACGTTCGTCCTCCTTGGGTAGGACAACAAACCTTAACGCATGCTCGTCCTCCTTGGGTAGGACAATCACACTCGCTACGGTCCTTGGATCAAGAAGGGCACGTACAAATACGACTAGTCAACACTATTTATCGCACGCATGCCTGGACTGGCAGTAAGGACTAACGCGATACAATTTCTAAACTTCGCAAACATGCCTGGAATGGCCGCGAACTATACTTTAATCTTCGCAAACATGCCTGGAGGGCCGCGATACAAATATAACTAGTCTATAAAACATGGGAAACCCCCACTAAACTTCGCAAACATGCCTAGAGGGCCGCGATGCTATTACATACGATTTACGAAACGAACATTATAACTAAATAACCAACTGTGAACTCGCTCAACTAGTTGTTGACTCTCTGTTACATGCCTTGCAGGACCATAGGTACTTACGGAGCTTGCACGGGAGGCACGGTCGTTGTGGACATGGATCGTGAATGTGTTGTTAAACATTATAACATTTTGTACTTAAACTTATGTTGGGTTTTACATTAATGCTTCCGCTACACACTTGTATATATTTGGTTTTGTAAACACCTATCGTATTGATGAATGACTTTTGATATATATATAATTATGTTCAATATGATTGGTGGCTTGATCCTGGTCATGTCACGCCTCCAAGCGGTGGTACTCCGCGTGTGGATTTTGGGGGTGTGACAGCATCTTTGTCTGACGTCACCATGAAAGTGACATCTAACCTCCTAACAACCTCTAATAACTGATCTATTACAAACATTGCTTTCTAACTACTGATTACAAATACAATACATTAAAGAAAGTAAACCACTGCTTCTTCATTCCATTGCTTTAGCCCCAGCAGTGCTTTGTGTCTTCAGTAGTACTTGAACCACAGCAGCAGATTGAGCATCAGTCCTTTGTCTTCATCAGTCTTTAGACATCAGCAGTTGTTGAGAAGGGCAGTAATTAGAGGTCAGCAGATGATAGGATCACTTCCAAGGGAGAAGACTAAGTGCAAATAACTACTTATGATGAATCCACTGATCTGATCCGGTTTTGGCTTTATCAACTGTTCCTTTCGTAGGGTTCAATCCCAACAGTTGGCGCATGTTAAGTTCTTTCTGGTTCAAGATGTGTTGCCGGCTCTTATGGACGGTGAAGACCGTACACTTGGTACCATGTAGGTAGTGTCGCCAAATCTTTAATGCAAAAAACAACTGCATCGAGTTCGAGATCGTGGGTTGTGTAGTTCTTCTCAAGAACCTTGTGCTGGCGAGACGCATACGTGATAACCTTGTCCCGTTGCATAAGAACACAACCAAGACCGAGGTTAGAGGCATCGCAATAGACCACAAAGTTGTCGTTTCCATCGGGTAGCGCATGTATAGGAGCGTTGCA
Source organism: Helianthus tuberosus (assembly GCA_030545235.1). Lineage (NCBI taxonomy): Eukaryota > Viridiplantae > Streptophyta > Magnoliopsida > Asterales > Asteraceae > Helianthus > Helianthus tuberosus. The sequence goes on along the minus strand of JARYGA010029447.1, from coordinate 51,759 downwards.
AAGCATACGCTTAAGAGTTTGAAAGGCTTCCTCTTGTTCGGTTCCCCAAACAAAAGTCTTGTGTTTATGCGTGAGAGTGGTGAGAGGAACGGCGATTTTTGAGAAATCAGCGATAATAACCCGCCAATCCGAGAAAAGAACGAACTTCGGACGGGGTTTTCGGCGTAATCTAACTCTTAACTGCTTCAATCTTCGCGGGATCGACGTGAATACCTTGACTATTGACAATGTGACCGAGAAATTGAACCTCCTCAAGCCAAAATTCACACTTGGAGAACTTGGCGTAGAGGCGATTCCCTTGCAAGAGTTCTAGAACCAAACGGAGATGTTACGCGTGTTCGGCTTTCGACTTCGAATAGATAAGGATATCATCGATAAACACGATGACAAAGCGGTCGAGAAAGGGTTTACACACGCGATTCATCAAATCCATGAAAATCGCGGGTGCGTTGGTAAGACCAAAGGGCATAACGACAAATTCATAATGGCCATAGCGGGTTCGAAAAGCGGTTTTAGGGATATCTTCCTCCTGAATTCACAATTGATGATAACCAGAGCATAGATCGATTTTAGAAAAACAAGTAGTACATTGCAATTGATCAAACAAATCATCGATTCGGGTTAAAGGATAGCGATTCTTCATAGTCAGCTTATTGAGTTCCCTATAATCGATGCACATTCGAAACGATCCATCCTTCTTTTACACGAAAAGGACAGGTGCGCCCCACGCAGATGTGCTAGAGCGTATGAAGCCTTTATCAAGTAGCTGACTGGATAGTTCACGCATTTCGGATGGAGCAAGGCGATTAGGGGCTTTAGCGACAGGGTTAGTTCCAGGAATGAGGTCGATACGAAAATCAATATCACGAGATGGCGGTAGACCAGGTAAATCGTCAGGAAAGACATTAGGAAAATCCCGAACCACGAGTACCTTATCCGTTGCTTTCTTTTCCTTCTCCGCTACTATGATGTGTGCCAAGAAAGCCTTGTATTCCTTGCGGAAATACTTTCTTGCTTGAATGCACGACATGAGTTTCAGTTCCTTCGAATATACTTCGCCATAGGCACAGAGTTGATCACCATTTAAAAGAGAGAAATGGATCATCTTTTCGAAACAAACGACTTCGGCACGATTTTCGCGGAGAAAATTCATGCCTACTATGATATCAAAACTACCAAGTTGCATCGGGATAAGATCGATCAGGAAAACGTGATTGTTGAGTTCAAGAGTACAATCACGGAGAACAGAGTTGACGGTGAAGGTTCTTCCGGTGGCAACTTCTACGTCGAACGTCGTTGGGAGGTTAGCGCATTTACGGTTTAGGAGCTTTTCAAATTCAAACGACACAAAACAGTTATCGGCTCCAGTATCAAATAAACACGAATCATAAATACCGTTAACGAGAAACGTACCATTGAAAACATTGTTGTCAGTTTGAGCCTGGCGGATGTTGATGTTGAAAGCTCGTACACGGGCAGCTTGTTGTGGTTGTTCCTGCTGTTGTTCTGCTGCTGCTGCGGTGGTTTTTGCCACGGTTCTTGTTTCACCACACGGTTCAGGCAGACATTCACAAAATGATTCGGGTCACCTCAAGCGTAGCAGGCTCGTGCATGTACAGTGGAAGCAGGAGCTGCTTGGTTACCCTGAATAGCAAGGGGTTGAGATGGTGGTGCGGGAGGAGCTTGAACAGCTTGAGCTTGTTGACATGGGCAGTGCGACAGTTCGATGTGAAGTGTCCATAGAGGTTGTAGTGAACACAAAAACGGCAAGCTATCCCAGCTGGGTAATGGTAAGTGCAAGTAGGGAAGAGAGGATGAGGACCAGTGTACGCACGCTTAGCAGGCAGTGCGTTGGTCACAGGAGCTACCACTTGGCGGTTCTGGTTGTTGTTGGGTTTGACAGGAATAACGTTGAGAGGTGCAGCGGTAGTAGCGTAGTTCTTGTTGTTGTTACCCTAGTGCAAGTAGGGAAGAGAGGATGAGGACCAGTGTACGCACGCTTAGCAGGCAGTGCGTTGGTCACAGGAGCTGCCACTTGGCGGTTCTGGTTGTTGTTGGGTTTGACGGGAACAACGTTGAGAGGTGCGGCGGTAGTAGCGTAGTTCTTGTTGTTGTTACCCTTGTGCTTGCGATTCTGGCGTGAGGACCTTGAAACTTGGGATGCTGCAGTTTCGGTAGCGGGGCGGGAGTAGCAGTTGCTTGATTCACACTCTTGGTTGAGGTTTTGAAATAACCAGCCAAAACTCGCTTATCAATGATCTCAGCTGCGAGTTGGTAGGTTTCCTCAATGGTAGCAGGCTTAGCTGCTTGAACAAAATCGGCAACACAGTCTGGAAGAGCGCGGATGTATTTCTTGATTGTGATGTCTGGGGTTGACACTTGACCAGGACAGATTATACTGAGCTGTTTAAAGCGAGCGGTGAGTCCAGCATTATCACCTCCTTCTTGCTTGATACCCCAAAACTCATTTTCCAGCTTCTGGAGTTCATGTGGGGGACATAATTCTTTCATCATGACTTCCTTCAGTTCCTCCCATGATAGACCATAGGGTGCGTGATTTCACGCCTATTGCGCTCTGCGATCCACCAATCCAGTGCCCTAGACTGGAAGACCCCGGTAGCATTCACAGTGCGGAGTTCATCTGGGTATCCGCTTTGTTGGAGAGTGACTTCGATGCAATCAAACCACTGGAACATTGCGCTAGGTCCATCTTCACCAATGAAGTCTTTAGGACCACAAGCTTTGAATTGCTTAAAGCTGAAAGGTGTTTTCGGAGCGTCACTCTTCGATTCGACGGACGACTTGTTGCTGACCTCGTTGATCTCACTGACGATCTGTGGTATGACTTTAGCCATTTCCTTGGCGATGAGAGAAGCGATGCACTTGTCATCTCTGCTTCTCTGAGCATTTCAGTGAGTGCGAAAACCAAGGGAAGACATTGTCTATAGCAGACATCTTCACATGTCTTAGACGAGATTCGATTACATCGGGTTTAGATAATAGTTTAGCATTCGTAAAATATCCTCCTTTATGTAAAGCTCAGGAATACATCAAACACATAGGCACATAATCACGTAGGCACATAAACCACATAGGCACATAAGCACATAAGCACATAGGAGCACATAATCCATGTAAGCACATATTTTTCACGTATTCACCTACATATTTTGCACGTATTCCCCTATCTTTCACAGATGCATAGTGCGATCGAGAGTTGCGAGTGCGAGCAGCGATAGCGAGTAGCGTAAACAGCGAATAGTGTTGCGAGTAGTATAGCGTACGAGAGTTCATAGTTTGAGTTGTGATTAGTTAGCGTGTGAGTTTGCGTGCACAACGTGTTCCTAAGCTTTGTATTACAGCGGAAAGTGATAAGCGATAAAGAGTGAAATCTCCAAAATCGAAACACATAAACATATAAATATTTAAAACACAAAATCAGCGATTGCGGGCTTGAATAGAAGTTAGAATGTCCTGGGTGTTAGACGTCGACTATCCAAAGTGATTCGAGTATCCTCAACGAGATCGACTGCACGCTTTGGCCTAATGGACTATGCTCTCGCCGAATATGGTGAACGGCACTCATCCTTTCGTCTTCTACGGGACTCGGGTTGTTGGAATCCATCGAGACTTTGGTGAGAGTTTGTAAAAGTCAGAGCGGATCGTGTCATTAAGATGCGGGTTTCACCCCTGACTTAACAACTTCATTCCTGATAGTGTGATAAAATCACGAGATAGCGATGGAGACTTCTGTCGAGTTATGGATTTCACTCCTAGCTCAATGAAGTTTCTCGTGCTGAGAGTATAAGTATGCGTAGAGTGAGTAATCGTTTCGAGAGTTCTTGGTTTTCACACCTAATCTCGATCCGGTCACTCGATTGTGTTATGCGAGTGTTTTCAAAATCGTGTATTGTGTCGGCCTTAGGAAAGGCTATGTTGTTTTCCAGCCCTAGGAAAGGCCTTCTTCACGCGAAGCTGTAGTATATAGTGTTCACACAAAGTTGTCGTTTTAGCGAGTACAAGCGAGAGTAAGTTCATACAAAACCCCTACTGGGTTTGCACAAACGGTCTTTTGGTACTTAGACTATAGGCTAGGCCAATACTAAGACATCAACCCAGACGAGGTCGAGTCTTTCCTAATTCCCTATAGTTATGGCTCTGATACCAATCTGTCACACCCCAACCAATGACGGAAACATCAGGGCGCAGCACTAGGCGAACCAGATTGCCCAAGAGATCCATAACAACTAATTGTTACCAATATGTTAAAGGTCAATTGTCCCATACCAATCAACAAATAATTATTACAGATTACGAGTTTCTTTTGAACAAAACAAGTCCGACAACCTAGATTTCTATTGGTGTAGTTCTAGACCTCCAACTTGATTCACCAAAGCATAGCAAGCAAAGCATCCTAATCAACCTGTCACATACGTTAAAATAAAGTCAATACACAGAGTGTAAAGGTGAGTACACAAGTTTGCATAGCATATATTATAGCAAAAGCGTTTACACATAACCAGCATGTAACACGTAGAAATGTGAATCAAGTAAGCTATCGACAATGATGCATGCAACCGACATGACTGCGAGTTGTAGAATGCGCACCACATTATCACCACTGTGACCATGTGAAGTAAAGCCCATAACAACCCCCGTCCGCGACAGGTGCTGAGTCCAAACTATAGTACTATCGTTACTAAGGTGTCAGGCAAAACAGTCACTGTGTAAACATAACATACAAGTATTCATCGAAACACGTATGACATGCGAGAGCGCTTAGCGTTTATAAAAGAGTTTGCGTTGTGTGTTGTTGTGATTAGATATAGAAATGAATGTAACACCCAAAGTGCGTTAAGCAAAAAAGGGTTCGAGTATACTCACAATATGTGTTTAATAAATAAACACTGTCATGGATTGAAGGGAGCGCGTGAAGATTAGCCTGAGCATAAAACAGTAGCGTCAACGCATAACAGGGTGAGTGTTGAATGGTGAGTCGGACGGATGGTCATCTGGACGGATGACCATTCAAACGGTTGATCATTCGAATGAGAGAGTGTGTTTGTAAAATGTTTTGGAAAACTTTTGAAGTTTTCGTTGTAGTATAAATCAAGTCATTCGATCGGATGGTCATCCGGACGGATGGCTATTCGATTGAAAGTGTGATAGTTTGAAATTTTGAGCAAATTGTTTAAGTGCTTGGAAGTTAGAAAGGACAAGTCACCTGGTCGAATAGTCATTCGATCAGATGGTCATCCAATTGGATGGCTATTTGGTTGGGCGACTTAATGATTTGAAAACTTGTGAAATTTTTCTAAGTTCAAAAGTTTGGAGTTTTAACGGAGACGGCGTGATGACTTGTCAAACAACGGAAACACACCAAGGACCAACTCATTCGATCGGATGGGAATCACCCCATTCGATCGTACTCACTGTTCTTTTGATGAAGTTTCATGTTCAACCCGTTAACCGGTCATTTTTTCGGTGGAAATCCGTTCTCAGACCGGCATCTCAACTAGAGAGTGAGTAGAGAACCTGAATGAGTCTAGATTCCATCGGTTTTGAGTAAGAAGTGAGGAAAGTTGAAGAAAAGTATGAAATCCTTTGAATAATGTTGAAATCTGGTTGAGATTTAAGTAAAATAGTGTAGAAATCCTTTAGATCTGAACAAATCTTGACGGGATGACGTCACACCACCGTTTGCACACGGAACCGTGATAATGTCACCTTTAAGGAGTCTAAATCAGGTGATTTCATGGTGAAAATCAGTGATTTTAGTGAAGAAGATGATCAAGAAGTGTGTAGTGATGTTGGAAGTACAAGATTTAGGGAGAAATACTTACAGGATAGCCTTGAATCGAGTGAAAAGTGCTTGAAAGAGACTTGGGAGCGTCTGGGTCGGATAGAGCTATCACATCAGTGAATAGTGATATGACAGGCGGTGCTAGTGTGGGTCGGATGGCTAGTCGATCAGATGGCCGTCCGATCGGATGGTCACCCGGTCGGATGGCCATCCGATAGGATGGTCATCCGGTCGGATGTCCATTCGATTGGTTGGTCATTCGACCGCCCGAGTTACGTTTTGTTGGTTTCTGACTTTCGTTTCGTGTGATAAGCGTTGCGTTGCGTTTAAGCGAGTTGCGAGGGAGCATTGCGATGAGATAACCACATAACATTAAACAAGTAATCACCTAATAATACACATAACACATAAATGCATAAAAGTAAATCTGCGTTTCTAGTTGCGATTAGATAGCGATGCGATAGCGTTTAGCCTAGGTGAAGTAACAATGCGATAAAGTGCGTTTAAATAACATGCGTTGTAACTGCGTTTAAATTGCGATATTTCATTTTGAAATAGCGTTGTGAATGCGTTGTAAAACATAGTTTTAAAATATCGTCTAAACCCATGTGCGATAATCGAGATCTCGAGAGTACAAGTTAATTAAGCATGAAATGACAGATCTGAATAATGACATGTCTTGACTTTGACTTTGACTTAACTTTGACTTTGACTTGAAAAGTAGGGTTGTTACAAACATCACCTCCACGAACCTCCACCATAGCCGGACACAGGACACCTATCACCGGGTTCACTTAAAACTTTGATCTTTGATCACCAACATCTATATAAAGCATTTCCCATGAATAGAATTGTAATTTTCATACAAATTTTAAGATGGCATACAAATAGTCAAGTCAAAATGCATAAGTTTTTTACCATTTTCTTCCATTCCTACCCCTCTTCCCTTTTATCTATACTATACTTGTTGAATACCTACACTAAATTCGAGATCTGCCTAGCCATCAATGTAATACTTCAAAGGTAGCCATCAGTGTAACTCTTCAAAAGGGAAATGGTTCACCATCTATAATCGGCTCTTTCTGTAACCCTTTTGGAAAATTCCGAACTTTGAAAAGCTTTTTCTTTTGGAAGCAATTCGTTAATCGATACTTAAAACATAATCAGTTTAACGTAACGTACACTTTGGGACGCGGATATAAGTTACACATACCCTAAATACCCTTTACATAACATAGATATAAGTTTTGAGGGTTAGTGGTGTGTGCAAAGCGTGATATGTTTTTATTTAAATTTTAAGCCCATTTTACACATTAATCAAGTTTTAAATTTATAAAACACGATATTCTACTAACACTAAACACACACTTGGGCAAGTACACCCATCGTGAGCGTAGTATAGCGTTGGTAAGATACCGAGGTCGTCCAAGGACACAAGAGCTTTTAGTACCAGTTTATCCTCAACGTCTAATCAATCTATAATTTTTTAGGAAAGGTTTATAACATGAAAATAAAAACTAAAAATGAGAAATAAAAATAAAAACAGATAGATAAGATAAATCACTTGGATCCGACTCGCCTTTAATGTATCATTTGATGATTTTTGTACTTTCAGACTTTTTAGAGATTATCTTATTTATAGTAGTACACCCCTCTTTTGAAGGTGACGTTACCCTCAACCCAGTGGTTTGAGTCAGCAAGGATACAATGCCAAAGGGTTGGAATATTGAAAGACAATTAATTAAGTTATTAATGCGAAAAGTGGTAGGCCCCTCTTTTGAAGGTGACGTTACCCTCGGCTAAGTGGTTTGAGTGTAGGTCCCTTGAGCCGTGCGGATCGTAACAGAATCGTCGATCTAACCTAGAGTGCGGAATCCTCTAGATCAGATTTAACAGAAAACGTGTAGAAAACCGAAATCACTTTAAACCCGATCTTTATTGATTATCTTCAAACGATTACAATCAATCAAGATCTCCAAATTCGTCCAAGCCTTTCTCTTTCACGAATTCTCTCCAAGAGTGATTAGAAGATTAACCTCAACCCTAATGCTAACCTTTGTTTATATAGGACAAAGCTTTGCACATGGGCTAGGTCATGGGCTAGGCCCATTTCGCCTACCATCCCCCTATGTGGGTTTGGTTTGGCCCAATCACTCTTAATTAACTATTACAAAGCTAAACCCGCTAACTGTTTATCGTTTTACTAATTACAAGATATCCAAAGACCAAATCTAAGTTGTTGTCACAAATATGCACCAACATTGAGTCAGCAGGGATACAATCCCAAGTAGCCGGTTTAATGTATTAATAGTAGTTTACATATGAGGGGATCAAGCCATTCGCACCCCCGCCATCCAATACCAGTGGGTATTGAGGGAGGTCCTAGTAAGCTTGACCCAGGTCCTTGCAGGATCTATACACTGAACAAGGCAAGAACCTTACTAAACCATTCCCTTAACCCCCGACCAGGTAGCCAACATGCCTCTATATAGACCGTAGAGACATCAATGGTGTAAATCTTTTACTTTATATAGACAGTAAAGTAACGCCAAGACACCAGGGACAAATGATAAAGAAAATTCACCTTCAACATAAGAAACTAGTTATTAAAGTCATTAATACAAAACCAAGTAAAAAGTGCCGAAAGATTAAAAATCAAAAGTAATACATAAAAGACTTTTCTTAACCAAACATGGCCTTTGATTGGTAAGAACTCTTACTATTAATCTTGGATCCCGATACTACTACACACTCTAAAGATGGATGATGGATGATGGTGGTGGGTGTTGGTGGTTTAGTGGTGGTGGCAAAGTGGGAGAGTAGTGGTTTGCCAAGGGATGCCTTTGAAGTGAGCCAAGCACCCCTATTTATAGCCTGCACAGAGCCCTGGCCACGGCCCCGTGTCCAGCGGGCACGCCCCTGTGGCCAGCCTGTTCTCTTCCTTCATTAAATGCATGTGTTAGCAGAGGGTTCCACACGGCTCGTGTTCAGGGGGCACGGCCTAGTGGTGTCACACCCCAACCGATGGCAGAAACATCGGGGTGCGAGCACTAAGCGTTCAGATTGCTCATGAGATTCCATAACACTAGAAATTTCATAAATGATTAAATTGATTTAACATTATCTAAAATGAATAACCATCACATCAAGTATCAAATTACACCAAATATCAAATATTGTTCAAAGATTAATTAACTATGTGGGTTTCTAAGCATCACCCTAGCTTGATTCACTTCTTTCCACAGCATCCTATCAGCCTACAACATGTATTAAAATAGGGTCAGTACAAAAATGTACCGGCGAGTATACAAGTTTGAGTATATAGAGTAATAGATTAAAACAACTCATATCCACAAAGTAAGTAATAAAATAGTTTCAGCCGTGCTAGTGTTCGCAGTCCAACAAGTGATAGCCCAAGTATCCTGATGCTTTGTTGTTTTCCCAAGTCTCAAGGAAAACTACAATCCTCCTAACAATACCCCCGAGAATAATGGGGAGGTGCATCTCCTATAGCGCTACTATTGTTAAGGCGGAACTACACACCCTAGATTAAACGTTCACATAGCACAAATAGAATACAAGAATCACAAGTTTCACATACAAATAGGATAGAGTTTAGATTCCAAGAGTTTCAAGTATCATAGTTTAATAGAATACATGTTACATCCCAAAGTTTAAAACAAAAAGGGATCGAGCATACTCACAGTGATTGCTTAACAGTTCAACTGTTATTGGATCAAAGGGAGCTCTTTAGAAGTAGCCTAATTAGATTACAAAAGATAAGAGTCGGGCAGAATAACGAGATTCTAACCAAGTGTCAGATCAGTCATCTTGATCGGATGGCGATCCGATCAGATGGCCATCCGATCGGGTTGCCATTCGATTGAGATGACATGGGTCTGAAAGGGGCGGATGACTATCCGATCGGATGGCTATCCGATCGGGTTGCCACTCGATTCAAAGTTGACAAAGTGTGTGGGGAACGTATGGCTATCCAATCGGATGGCTATCCGATCGGGTCGCCACTCGATCCAAGTTCAAGATTCAAAGTTGTCTCGATCGGATGGCTGTTCGATTGGATGGCTATCCGATCGAGCTGCCACTCGACGATCATGACTTCAAAGTTTCAAATGTTTAAAGTTAAGGGCAAGTGTCACTCGATCGGGTGGCTGTTCGATCGGATGGCTATCCGATCGGATTGCCACTCGATCGGGTTACCTCGTCCCGTTCTAAATTTTGTAAAACTCTAAGTTTCTGGTTAAAACAACAATGACGTGGTAAGTACTAAGACAACGGTGAACCCCTCAGTGTATAGCCGATCCGATCGGGTGGGAATCACCCCAGTCCGCTCAGTCGTTCGTTCGTGACGATGTTTATGTCAGAATCCGTACTCCGGTCATCTTCTCCAGTAGCAATCCCTTTCCAAGCCGACTCCAGACTAATAATCAAGTCTACAGTCCATTTAGATCCGGATCTCACTGTCTTATGTAAAAGTTTAAGAAGAGATGAAGATAAACATAGGTTTTTAGCTTGAAGAGTGTAGATCTAGTATAGATTTGGTGTATAACGCATGAAATTCCTTAGATCTAAGCTAGATTCTATCAGGAATGACATCATATAGTAGTTTGTACAAACCACCATGATGACATCATCCTTAAGAACTCAGATCTAAGAGATTTCACGGTGAAAAGTGAGATTTCAAAGGAGAATCTAGTAGAGGATGATGTGTAGATCAAAGATGTACAAGAATCTAGCGTGAAACGTACCAAAATCGCCAAGAAATGGAGGAAAAGAGGAGTGCGTGCGTCTGGGTCGAGTGAGGCTGTCACATCAGTGAAAATGGTGATGTGACATGCCTATTTATAGTGTGAGGAGATGTAAAGGCGGTGTGCACGGATCGGATGGCAACTCGATCGAATGGCCATCCGATCGGGTGGTCATCCGATCGGGTGGTCATCCGATCGGATTGCCACTCGGCCAATCCATCCTTTTCGCGTTTCCGTCTTTGATTCTTTTCGCGCGTTAGATCAAGCGTTGCGTTGCATATTTATTGGGTAATAGTATAACTAGATTATAGCAATAACACAAAAGATTTCAAAGTTTCATAGTTTTCGCCAGTGACAAGACTCCAGTCCCTCGTTTAACCAAGTCTCAAGTTTCACGAGCCTCAAGAGTCAAGCACCAAAGTATCAAGAATTAGGCATTCCAAGCATATAGTATTAGGCATTCCAAGTATATCGAATTAGGCATTCCAAGTATTTAGATTTAGACATTCCAAGTATCTAGAATTAGGCATTTCAAGTATCTAGTATATAGTATAGAATCACCAAGTACCAAAAGTAATAAAGACTACATAGCTCAGGGACTAAAATTAACAATGGGCAAGGTCCAGGGACTAAACTTGCCAAAAGCCTAAAGTTTAGGGACGCAGGGCGTTACAGTCTCCCCTCCTTTAGGAGATTTTATCCCCGAAATCTTAGAGGAAGACTGCTCGAAGAGCTATGGATACTTGGTCTTCATCTCACTTTTCAATTCCCAAGTGAATTCGGCGCCACGCTTTCCTTCCCATCGAACCTTGACAATGGGAATTTTGCTGCGCCTCAATCGCTTGACTCCTTGATCCATGATTTCGACTGGTTTCTCCACGAAGTGTACAGCTTCGTTTATTTGCAAGTCTTCGAGGGGAACCTGCAGTTCCTCGTCGGCTAGGCATTTACGTAGGTTGGATACGTGAAACACTGGATGTACGTTGTTTAGTTCTTGTGGCAGGTCGAGTCTGTACGCTACCTTGCCAATCCTTTTGAGTATCTTGAAAGGACCCACATAGCGAGGGGCGAGCTTTCCCTTCTTACCAAAACGAACTACTCCCTTCCAGGGGGGATACCTTGAGAAGAACTCGGTCACCAACATCAAATTCCAGAGGCCTGCGCCTATTATCAGCATAACTCTTTTGTCTGCTCCTAGCCTTGATCAAGTTATCACGGATCTGAAGAATCTTATCCATTGTCTCTTGAATGATTTCAGGGCCAGTAAACTGCTTGTCACCAATCTCATGCCAGCTGAGAGGAGATCGGCACTTGCGGCCATACAAAGCTTCGAAAGGTGCCATCTGAATACTGGAATGATAGCTGTTGTTGTACGAGAACTCAATCAATGGTAAATGTACATCCTAGTTACCACCAAAGTCGATGACACAAGAACGGAGCACATCCTCTAGGGTCTGAATAGTACGCTTGGTCTGTCCATCCGTTTGAGGATGAAAGGCTGTGCTAAGATTCAAATGAGTACCCATAGCGGATTGAAAGGTTTGCCAAAGACGTGAAGTAAAACGACCATCACGGTCCGAGATTATGTCAAGATGTATGCCATGACGACATATAACCTCATCGGTATAGATTCGAGCAAGTTTCTCCACTTTATAATCTTCACGGATAGGAAGAAAGTGGGCTGACTTGGTCAAATGATCAATTATCACCCAGATACTATCGTGACCAGAAGGTGTTCGAGGTAGCTTGGTAATAAAGTCCATAGCGATACTATCCCATTTCCAAACTGGGATTTCGGGCTATTCTAAGAGGCCTGAAGGACGCTGATGTTCCGCCTTAACCTTGGTACAAGTAAGGCATTTAGAAACATATACAGCAATGTCCCTCTTCATGCCGGGCCACCAATAAGTTGCACGCAAATCATGGTACATCTTATCAGCGCCCAGATGAATAGAGTAATGAGATTTGTGAGCCTCATTCATAATGAGCTCATGGAGATTATCGCGATCCGGTACCCAGATGCGATTGAGGTAGTATTGGAGTCCATTAGGTTTAGTTTCAAGTTGTTCAATCTTAGCGCCTTGGATTTCCACTTCTAGACTTCCTTCATTTGCTGACGAATACTGAGCGTCACGAATACACGCATGGAGATCATTAGAGATACGAATAGCATTCACATGAGTTTTACGACTAAGAGCATCGGCCACTACATTCGCCTTGCCAGGATGATAGCGAATTTCACAGTCGTAGTCGTTTAGTAATTCCACCCAACGTCTATGTCGCATGTTCAGCTCTTTTTGGTCAAAGATATGCTGAAGGCTCCTATGGTCAGTGAAAACCACACGCTTAGTACCATACAGGTAGTGTCGCCATATCTTTAACGCAATCATAACTGCACCAAGCTCCAGATCGTGAGTAGTATAGTTTTTCTCATGCACTTTGAGTTGATGGGAGGCATAAGCAATAACCTTGTCTCGCTGCATGAGCACACAGCCCAAACCACGGTTCAAGGCATCGCAATATACCACGAAATCATCATTCCCATTGGGTAGAGTCAGAACAGGAGCATTACACAATAGAGTCTTAAGAGTTTGAAAAGATTCCTCTTTCTCGGGACCCCAAACAAAAGGTCTCTCTTTTTGAGTCAACGAAGTGAGAGGGACAGCGACCTTAGAGAAGTCTGAGATGAATCGGCAGTAATAACCCACCAATCCTAGAAAGGAACGAATCTCAGATGCAGATTTAGGTGTACTCCAATTCTTCACAGCTTTGATTTTAGACGGGTCAACATGAATACCTTGCTTACTAACAACGTGACCAAGAAATTGTACTTTATTAATCCAAAACTCACACTTAAAAAATTTAGCATACAAACGTTCACCACGTAAGATTTCAAGCATCAAGCGTAAATGTCGAGCATGATCATCTTTAGTTTTAGAATAAATGAGAATATCATGAATAAAGACTATCACAAAACGATCCAAATAGGGCTTACAAACACGATTCATGAGGTCCATGAACACAGCGGGTGCGTTGGTCAATCCAAAAGGCATGACCACGAACTTGTAGTGTCCATAACGCGTACGAAATGCGGTCTTGGGTACATCATCTTCAAGAACTCGAAGCTGATGGTAAACAGAACAAAGATAAATTTTTGAGAAACAGGACACGCCTTATAGTTGGTCAAATAAGTCATCGATACGGGGAATGGGATAACGATTCTTAATGGTAAGCTTATTAAGTTCACGGTAGTCGATACACATACGGAACGAGCCATCTTTCTTCTTGACGAATAGCACAAGAGCACCCCACGGGGAGGTACTTGGACGTATGAAACCCTTGTCGAGCAGTTCTTGCAATTGGCTGGATAATTCTTGCATCTCGGAATGTGCAAGACGATAGGGAGCCTTGGCGACAGGAGTCACACCAGGTACGAGATCAATACGAAAATCCACAGATCTAGGAGGAGGAAGACCAGGAAGATCTTTGGGAAAGACATCAGGGAAATCACACACCACTAGAACATTGCTTATGTTCTTCCCTTGGCTCTTTTGTTCCACCACGTGGGCCAAGAAAGCAAAGTTATGTTTACGTAAGCACCTGCTCGCTTGTGTGCATGACATTAGCCTCAGCCCTTTCGAAGGTCGGTCTACATAGACATGCAAAATATCACCAGATGGTAGAGGTAGACGAACAAACTTCTCGTGACAAGCGATCTTGGCATGGTTCTTACGCAACCAATCCATACCGATAATGACATCAAAACTACCCAATTGCATGGGTATTAGATCAATAGTAAACACGTGGTCGTTAAGAATCAAGGAACAACCATGGAGAATAGAATCAACTAGGATAGACTTTCCATCGCAATCTCTACCAAAAACGACTTAGGTAATATAGAGCGTGCACAGTTTAGCAAAGATTCAAATTCCACAGACACAAAGCTTCTGTCGGCACCAGTATCAAATAGAATCGAAGCATAAAGGTTATTCATAAGAAACGTACCGTTGACGACATCATTGTCATTATGAGCCTGATTGGCATTAAGGTTGAACGCTCGTCCACGAGCGGCTGGTTGCTGGTCCTGGTTCAGCTGAGGACACTGGTTACGAAGGTGAGTAGTATCTCCACATTTGTAGCATGCACGAACAGTGTTGACTGGCTTTGGATTCTACGGAGGAGCTAGGAGAGCTGGTAGGGCTGCCTGAGCTGGGGCTTGCTGAGCTTGTTGAGTTGGGTTAGCTTGACGACAATAGGGAGTCATGTGACCATAGCGATTGCAGTTGGTACACAAACAACATGCAGAAGCAATAGGATGATGAAAATTATAAGTGGTACACTTGGGGTAAGACCCAGTGTACTGCTTCTTGACTTCATGGGCAGCAGTGTTCTGAACGGTAGCAGCAGGAGCAGGCTTAGTAGCAGGATTCGCAGTAGGAACAATAGCATTGCATCCTGAACACTGAGACTTTTGCCTCTTGTTCTTGCCACCACTTGGCCGTTGGGTAACTTGATGTACAGATTTAGAAGAGGTAGGGTTAGCAACTTGCTTATCACGAACACGATTGTTATTGAGACTGGCTGCAAGACGGTAGACTTCCTCAATATTTCCGAGTTGAGCTGCTTCAATAGAATCACACATAGCAGGAGGTAGACCATTGAGGTACTTGGTTATCATTAGCTTAGGAGTAGAAACCATGTGAGGAATGATCAAGCTGAGCTGCTTGAAACGGGTAGTATAAGCCAGATTATCATCACCAATCTGCTTCAAGTGCCAAAACTCTTCTTCAAGCTTCAATTGTTCATGAGGAGGGCAGAATTCAAGCATCATCAATTCTCGCACCTCAGCCCATGGAAGAGCATAGGCTTCTTCATTCGATCAGATGTTGTCAAACCACTCAAGCATAGCAGTCACCCCATCACTGCATGTGAAAGACTTAGGGTTGCAAGAGACAAAATGTTTATAGCTGAACTTGGTAGACTTTTCTTTCTCCGTCTTAGAGTCAACAGAATAGGGCGGAGTGTTTGATCCTTGGATCTCAGAGACGATCTTTGGCACGACTCGAGCGATCTGGTCAGCCATGAAGGAAATCATCTTTTTCTGAGACTTTTCCCTGGATCTCTTGAGAGTGTCGGAGAGCTTTCGAGAAGACATCCTAAAGATCCAACAAGAGGATCGTGTAAGTCTAGGTTCGCAAAGTCTCACAACATAGATTCACACACGATAGATTAAAGACTCGAGATTCAACAGGATTCACATAGTTCACATTATTTTTAACGCCACAACCCACGACCTTCACATGGCACTTTGTACGAAGTTTGGCAACATGTCAAAAACGCTTATGTATAGGAAGTACCAGTGGCGTATCCACCACGCTTCGGGCATATCGTTTTCGTCTCGTACTCGGTGTCATGTTACGTGTCGCAAAATACACTCATCATCATAGATTCACATAGACTACTCCAATAGTTTCACATAGATTCCAATAGATTCCTAGGTTTCAATAGATTCATAGACTTCAATAGATTCAATAGTTTCCAATAGATTCATAGATTCCAATAGATTCAATAGTTCCCAATAGATTCATGCCTACAACCCACAAACAACGAAATCCCGCATGGCACGTGCTACGAAAGTTCGGAAACATGACGGAAGCACTTATATATAGGAAGTACCAGCGGCATATCCACCATGCTTCAATCACACCACGTCCCCCTCGTCATCGGTGTCACGCTTCGTTAACCACATAATTAGATTTCACCACTTTTCACAACATAGATTAACCCAAATAGATCAACATAGAATAAATAGATTCAACATAGTTTAACCAAATAGAGTCCACAACTTAAACCCGAGTCCACAAAGCTACGAACTTCACTTAGCGCGTGGTACGAAGACTCGGTAACATACCAGAAACACTTATATATAGGAAGTACCAGCGGCGTATCCACCATGCTTCGGACATGCCACGTCCTCCTCATCTTCGGCGCTAGGCTACGTTTCGCATTTTGTTTCTCAAAATAACACATACTTAGATTACGAGTAGATTATGCTAGAGTACATATAGATTACACATAGATTCCTCGTAGATTACTCAAGTACTTTCCCGTGGATTAGATTTCAACAAACTCATCACCGGCCTGCAAAACACTAAGTTTCGCATGGCCCTTAGTACGAAAGTTGGTAGCATGTCTGAAACACTTATATATAGGAAGTACCAGTGGCGTATCCACCATGCTTCAGACACGTCACTTCTCCCTCGTGTTTCCATGCCATGTTACATTTAGTGTCTTACAACCACAACAATACATAGATTCATCAGATAGTTTCACATAGTGTCATAGTCGATCAAGATTCCCACATAGGCTATCATGATAGAATAAGGCTTCATAAATTTAGTTCGACTCTGAGATTAGAATTAAGGTTTTAGATTGCGTACATACGTGCGATTTGTGTAAAAAGTCTCAAAACATTGTACCCTAATAGCGTCGGTACTTATCCGCAGACAAGACCTACTAGAATAACATGGAGATTTTCCATCAAGGTTCGGATGTCACTCCTGTCTTGAGGGAAAATCTCATGCAAAATACAAATACTGGTTAACAGTGTTTTCGAAGTATCAAGTGTATATTATGTCAACCTTGGCATGTAAGTTTAGCAGGTGAGTGTGCTGCTAGGAAGCAGATACGGTAGAATGCATAAGTCTTAAACAACAGATAAGAATCAAGATTCCTAGAACTATAGACTAGGGCAAGTATTCATACTTATCCTAATTCCCTATAGTTATGGCTCTGATACCAATATGTCACACCCCAACCAATGGCGGAAACATCGGGGTGCGAGCACTAAGCGTTCAGATTGCTCATGAGATTCCATAACACTAGAAATTTCATAAATGATTAAATTGATTTAACATTGTCTAAAACGAATAACCATCACATCAAGTATCAAATTACACCAAATATCAAATATTGTTCAAAGATTAATTAACTACGTGGGTTTCTAACCATCACCCTAGCTTGATTCACTTGTTTCCACAGCATCCTATCAGCCTGCAACATGTATTAAAATAGGGTCAGTACAAAAATGTACCGGCGAGTATACAAGTCTGAGTATACAGAGTAATAGATTAAAACAACTCATATCCAAAATGTAAGTAATAAAATAGTTTCAGCCGTGCTAGTGTTCGCAGTCCAACAAGTGATAGCCCAAGTATCCCGATGCTTTGTTGTTTTCCCAAGTCTCAAGGAAAACTAGAATCCTCCTAACAATACCCCCAAGAGTAATGAGGAGGTGCATCTCCTATAGCGCTACTATTGTTAAGGCGGAACTACACATAGCACAAATAGAATACAAGAATCACAAGTTTCACATACAAATAGGATAGAGTTTAGTTTCCAAGAGTTTCAAGTATCATAGTTTAATAGAATACATGTTACATCCCAAAGTTTAAAACAAAAAGGGATCGAGTATACTCACGGTGATTGCTTAACAGTTCAATTGTTATTGGATCAAAGGGAGCTCTTTAGAATTAGCCTGATTAGATTACAAAAGATAAGAGTCGGGCAGAATAACGAGATTCTAACCAAGTGTCGGATCAGTCATCTTGATCGGATGGTTGTCCGATCGGATGGCCATCCGATCGGATTGCCATTCGATTGAGATGACATGGGTGTGAAAGGGACGGATGGCTATCCGATCGGATGGCACTCGATTCAAAGTTGACAAAGTGTGTGAGGAACAGATGGCTATCCGATCGGGTCGCCACTCGATCCAAGTTCAAGATTCAAAGTTGTCTCGATCGGATGGCTATTCGATCGGATGGCTATCCGATCGAGCTGCCACTCGATGATCATGACATCAAAGTTTCAAATGTTTAAAGTTAAGGGCAAGTGTCACTCGATCGGGAGGCTGTTCGATCGGGTGGTTGTTCGATCGGATGGCTATCCGATCGGATTGCCACTCGATCGGGTTACCTCGTCCCGTTCTAACTTTTGTAAAACTCTAATTTTATGTTTAAAGCAACGATGACGTGGTACATACTAAGACAACGGTGAACCCCTCAGTGTATAGCCGATCCGATCGGGTGGGAATCACCCCAGTCCGCTCAGTCGTCCGTTCGTGATGGTGTTTATGTCAGAATTCGTACTCCGGTCATCTTCTCTGGTAGCAATCCCTTTCCAAGCAGACTCCAGACTAATAATCAAGTCTACAGTCCGTTTAGATCCGGATCTCACCGTCTTATGTAAAAGTTTAAGAAGAGATGAAGATAAACATAGGTTTTTAGCTTGAAGAGTGTAGATCTAGTATAGATTTAGTGTATAATGCATGAAATTCCTTATATCTAAGCTAGATTCTATCAGGAATGACATCATATAGTAGTTTGTACAAACCACCATGATGACATCATCCTTAAGAACTCAGATCTAAGAGATTTCACGGTGAAAAGTGAGATTTCAAAGGAGAATCTCGTAGAGGATGATGTGTAGATCAAAGATGTATAAGAATCTAGCGTGAAACGTATCGAAATCACCAAGAAATGAAGGAAAAGAGGAGTGCGTGCGTCTGGGTCGAGTGAGGCTGTCACATTAGTGAAAATGGTGATGTGACAGGCCTATTTATAGTGTGAGGAGATGTGAAGGCGGTGTGCACGGATCGGATGGCAACTCGATCGAGTGGCCATCCGATCGGGTGGTCATCCGATCGGATGGCCATCCGATCGGATTGCCACTCGGCCAATCCATCCTTTCCGCGTTTCCGTCTTTGATTCTTTTCCTGCGTTAGACCAAGCGTTGCGTATTTATTGGGTAATAGTATAACTAGATTATAGCAATAACACAAAAGATTTCAAAGTTTCATAGTTTCCGCCAGTGACAAGACTCCAGTCCCTCATTCAACCAAGTCTCAAGTTTCACGAGCCTCAAGAGTCAAGCACCAAAGTATCTAGAATTAGGCATTCCAAGCATATAGTATTAGGCATCCCAAGTATATCGAATTAGGCATTCCAAGTATTTAGATTTAGACATTCCAAGTATCTAGAATTAGGCATTTCAAGTATCTAGTATATAGTATAGAATTCACCAAGTACCAAAAGTAATAATGACTACATAGCTCAGGGACAAAAATTGACAATGGGCAAGGTCCAGGGACTAAACTTGCCAAAAGCCTAAAGTTTAGGGACGCAGGGTGTTACACGTGGGCAGAAGCGTATCTGTACTATTAAGATTTTGCAAGATTCTACATATCTTAGCGTTGACCACGCCCCGTGCTGAGCTGGGCAACCCCCGTGGTGGGAGTAGAAGCTTCCACAACTTTGTCTTTTTCTACAGGCATCTGACCACGCCCCCCGTGTCTAGTGGGCACGGCCCCATGGTCAGTCTTCTGTTTCTTTGTTTTTGCTTTGGGGATGCTGCCGAGGGGTCGGGCATGTCACGTTTATTCCCTTTCTTTGTATTTATGTTGGTTTTGGCTGTATATTTGTTCCTTTTGCTCGTTTAAGCTCATTTGGTCCTGTAAATTCAAAAGGAAGAGAAAAACACACTTTTTCCAACATTGGTACTAAAAAAGTGTTAGTTTTATGCCTTATTTGATGTAATTTATATGTTACATTTTGCATACATCAGTTAGGAATGACAAAAACACGTTTATACAAGTCCATGGGCCATTTTTTACAAAATGCAAAAAATTGCCCAGCCTAAGGCTTACGGACCGTAAGCCAAAGGGGCCATCGGTCCGTAAGGACATGCAAGCAATAGATTTTGCCTTGATCTCCAAGTTCTGCCATGTTATTCCATCTCTTGACACCTAGCTTGAATTTTGCCACCTTCCTTCTGCTTCTAACACCTCACTAAACACTTATGATCATCCTATAACACTTCCTAACACTTGGCATGATCTCCTTTCACTTCTTCAAGTATAAATAGCCATTCAAGTTCACTTCATTCCTTGCGCATTCCTTCTTTCTTTCTCTAATCTGCTCTTGGAGCTTGTTTCCAATATATGGAAGCCTCCTACTGAGTTCTAAGCATTCCTAGAACACAAGTAAGTGTTCTTCCTTAGTCTATTTCTTTATTTTGGCTATTTATGAGCCAAAAGTCAAACAGTTTGACTTTCTCTTTGACTTTCTGATCATTTTGGTTAAGTCAAAGTTCAAATTGAACTTTGCAGCGTGATCGTAATCAAGAAGATATTAATCCCCTGCGATTCCACCTTCTGATTACCATGTTTAGTAGGCGAAATGACGAGTCAAAGTTGTACGAACTAAAAGTAAAAAATACATAAAAATGCATTTTACGACGAAAGTGTTTTTGGTAATAAAGGGCTTGGTCGGATCCTAAAGTTAACCAAACGGGTCATGTTTAGTAGGCGAAATGACGAGTCAAAGTTGTACGAACTAAAAGTAAAAAATACATAAAAATGCATTTTACGACGAAAGTGTTTTTGGTATTAAAACCTACAGTTTTGACACCAAATCGATATTATAACATTATGAGACATGTTCCAACATCTCTAACTCGTCATTTTCTAGTTTAGTGGTTTTTTCCTTAGTCGAAAGACAAGCGGTTTGACCACCGCTTTGACTTTCGAATCTGACCCGTTTGGTTAACTTTAGGATCCGACCAAGCCCTTTATTATGACCATAGTATTATAGGGAATAACCTACTGAGGTTATACCTTATGGTCATATCGTTTGGTTAGTCAAATGACGAGTCGACTATATGTTCTTTTAAAATGCCGAAAATACCCTTTTTGCGCATAAAATAGTTTTGAACATACAAGATCAAGATTTTGACATCTAAACTGATCATACAACTTATACAAACTTGTTTTGATGTATTAAACTCGTCATAGGACTTATTTAACCATCCGAACCCATAGTTACATTTACTACCCGTTAAAGTGGCATAAACCACTTTAGCGAGCCGTAACAAGTTAAAACACTTTGAAACACTTCCAAATCAGAATGTAAGGTATTATGAACCATATTATACGAGAACCATCTCTCGTTTGGTTTATAAACCTCATTATATCTGATATCCCGATTTAAAGTCTCATTATACACTAACACATAGTTATCTGATTCACTAGGAACCACTTGAACACTTGAACGTTGAGCTTTGCTATTCGATTGAACAAGACCTATACACAAACCTGTGAGTACATAGTTCCCCTCTTTTACATTTTTCAAATGTTTCGGGGTGATTCATATGTGTTAACCGATTTTCTCAAATGTATGGCATATGTGTTTACTAAGTGCTTTTTGTGTATTATCCTTACAAGATTAAATCAAATCTTTATAGGATATATCTATCTTTAGAGTTAGATTCTTGTAGGATATTTAAAGTACTATTTTAAACCTTTCTATCTTAATAGTGAGATTTCTAAGAAGTGCTTTACGTATGAATGAGATGATGATTGTGTTTATGTGTAGAGTAGTGTTGGTGATTTAGATAACGAAATGAGAGTAATACAATAAGAACATGGTAGATACGTCGCTTGTACTTCCTATATATAAGTGTTCTTATTGTATTACCCTTCGTGGCGTTATCCGAATCACTATAGGACTTTAGGATTTTAAGATTCGATGATTCCAAACCAAATCCTTATAGGATCTATCGATCTTAATAGTTAGATTCTTGTAGGATGTTTAAATTGCTAATTTAAAGTCCTTGATTGGATTCTTTGAGTACTTTAATACGTATGAACAAGATGATGAGCCAAACCAAATCCTTATAGGATCTATCTATCTTAATAGTTAGATTCTTGTAGGATGTTTAAAGTGCTAATTTAAAGTCCTTGATTGGATTCTTTGAGTACTTTAATGCGTATGAACGAGATTATGAGACCAAACCAAATCCTTATAGGATCTATCTATCATAATAGTTAGATTCTTGTGGGATGTTTAAAGTGCTAATTTAAGTCCTTGATTGGATTTTATGAGTACTTTAATGCGTATGGAACGACTTGATGATTATGTGTTTATGTATTAGTAGTGATTTAGATAACGAAACGAGTGTAATACCATAAGAACATGGTGATTAAAACATTGTTATACATATAATTCATTACAATTTTGGAGTAAAAATCAAATAACAACAAAATTAGAAATGAAAGACAAAGATAAAGAAATTCAAGTAAAGCCTATGAGATATAATTCAAAAGACCGAAAGGAATTTAGTTCCCAGATAAAAGAGCTCCTGGATTTAAAATTAATCGAAGCTAGTCATAGCCCTCACAACTCTCCTGCATTCACGGTAAGAAAACATGCAGAAATTATGAGAGGTAAGCCTAGAATGGTGATAGATTATCAAAAATTAAATGATAATATTGTTTTTTATGGATAATTTTTACTTCATAAAGAAAATCTAACAAATGGACAAGAAATGAAAATATATTTTCTAAGTTTGATTGTAAAAGTGGATTTTGACAAATAAAAATGCATCCTGATAGTGTTGCATACACAACGTTTTCTACTCCTCAAGGTCAATATGAATGGCTTATAATGCCTTTTGGATTAAAAAAAATACACCACAAATATTCCAAAGGAAAATGGATATAATATTCAGAAATTATGATTTTATTTTTGTTTACATAGATGATATCTTAGTTTTATCAGACGATGTTAGTGTACATCTAAAACATCTTAATATTTTCGCAAATTTATGTATAAAACATGGATTAGTCTTATCTAAAAAGAAAACTAGTCTATTACAAGAGAAAATAGACTTTTTAGGAATGAAAATAGATGGAAAGGGAATAGAACTCCAAAGTCACATTCTTGAAAAAATCACAGCATTTCCTAATAAATTAGTAGATAAAAAATAGGTATAAAGTTTTCTTGGTATATTAAATTATGCTTCAGATTTTATAAAAAATCTTGCAGAATTAAGAAAACCATTTCAAAATCTACTTAAAAAGATTAAAACGTTTACTTTTGATAAAAATCTAGAATATCAAGTTAAAAGGATTAAGGAATATTATAAAAATCTACCAAAATTACAACTTCCTAAAGAAAAATGATAATCTTATTTTAGAAACTGATGCTTCAGAATACTATTGGAGTGGGGTACTTAAGAAAATAGATTATAATTCTAAAAAAGAGAAAATAGGTTAAAGTATTTGTAGATATTGTTCGGGTACTTTTATTGATACTGAAACGAGGTATCATATAAATGAAAAGAATTATTAGTTGTTATTAAAAGTTGTCAAAAGATTTATTATTTTTTATTAGCAAATAAATTTTTGCTAAAGACAGATAATACACAGGTAAAGACTTTTATTAAAAATAACTTGTCTTCTAAACCAGAGTATAAAAGACTTATTAGATGACAAACACTATTATTTGAGTATCATTTTGATATAGAAATAATCAAATCTGATAAAAATGTTCTAGCAGATTTCCTATTCAGGGATGGAGGAGCAAGAATTACCCCAAAGGATGGATAAATATATTGAAGATATGGATAAACAAATAAATGCAATAAAAGAAATTGCAAAAGATATGGGAGAAATGTTAAATATCATAGAAACAATCCCTGCGAAGATCCCAGATATAAAGGATTTGAATGAGAGAAATTGTCTTCTCATGAATTCTAAGATACTATTTTATTAGTTTGACATTATAAAGATAAAACTTCTGGTAAAGCATCACATAAAAGAAAGAATAGATCTTTCTTTCATTTATCCTGAAGTAAAAAGGGAAAAAAGAGATAATATTTCCACTTCATCAATAGGAATACAAACGGTAGATCTTACATCTGATTAGGACGAACCTAAAGAAAAATCATTTTTATTGAACCCTAATACATGGAAAACTTCTAGCTTTAAAAATATTCTTAAAAAATAGCCAACTCAACCAAATTAAGTTGAACAACAATGGTTCAAGATGAAGGAATTATATAGCCTTCAAAATACAGATATAAGATACATTGTTATTGTTAGTAGTACTACTGCTACTCTGCTATGCTACTACTACTACTGCTATTTTCAAAACAATTGAGAAACGGTATCTTAACGGCATTAGATTGACTTTTTGCCTTTTGTCTTTTACTTCACTCATTCGTAGGTCTCTGACAAGTTTGATAGAGATCATCACCATCTTCGCTTCATCTGGTCATTCATGGTCGCCTAAGATGCCTGTCGCAACTAAACTACTATGAGTCGACATCGAAATTTATCACTTTTGTAGAGGATGAAGGGACGCGAGTCGCAACTAAACTACTACGAGTCGACATAGAAATTTATCACTTTTGTAGAGGATGAAGGGACGCGAAGAACGAAGCATGTTTAGGCCTCTCACCGTACACACCATGGTTGGCCGGTAGTCGGAAAGGCGGTTTAAACCTCCTTCACCGGAAATAAGCATATTGGAAATGAACCCACACTAATGAAGATCGGTAAAAGATATGAGCATTGGAGGAATTTGTTGTTGAAACAGAGGCCGCAACGGTGGTTAGATGGTGGCGGTAGGTAGAGGTGCGTTGTGCGGTCGGTGGTGGTGGTGGTGGATCAATGGATATGCTGCGGTGGCAGTAACGGTGAGGCTAGCGAGGTGTTGCGTTGGTGAAGATGATGAAATGGTAGAGAGAGAGGGGTAGATGATAATAAATAGAAGGTTCAAAATATGGATGAAATATGAATAAAAAGTTACTTAGGGCATGTTTGGCTAAGCTTTTTGAAATAACTTATTGACTTATTGGCTTTTTGGAAAAGTCAGTATGAAGTGACTTATTGACTTATTAGTTTTTTCCCCTCACATACACCTTCATTGCCAAACATTATTTTGAAGCTTATGACTTTTTAAAAAGCCAATAAATCAATAAGTTGTTTCAAAAAGCTTAGCCAAGCATGCCCTTAACATGCCTGAAAATAAGCATTATATTTTAACATGTCTGAAACAATTCTAGAAGATAAGCCTATGCTTTTATGGCTTAATTTTTTAAAACATATTTAATTAATAGACGATGACTAGGGATGGCAATGAGTCGAGTTCGGGTCGGGTATTGATAATCCCATACCCATACCCGTTTGTAAAAGCGCGTCCCATACCCGACCCAATACCCGTCGGGTATTTGTCGGGTAATTACCCATCGGGTATCAGGTATACCAGCGGGTATCGGGTATACCCACTAATTTGTTAAAAGATATACGTTGGGGTTTCCAAATACATTTAGTTTACTATTACAATTATTATATATTTTATTTATACAACAATAATTATAAATCTATATCTGATAATAGAGAAATGAAATGAATAGTGAATGTAGTGTTGTTGTGGTCTAATTGGACTATTTGGAGGTGTTGGCCACATCATCGTTCTCAAACACGTGTCATGTGACAACCGTAAAAAATCCAGGTATCCGTACAATTAATTAGTGCTTAATGACTGTGCTGAATTACAATTAATTACTTTCTGATTACTGTATCATACTTACATGTGCATCACATATTGCATGATGTCACTTCATTATTACATGCAAACCATAATAACATAAATGATGCACAAAGCACGGTTAGCACAGTTAGCGGATAACTCAGAAAAATGCTGACGAGGTTCAGTATATAGACAGACGTTGTTTTGAGACACAGTGTGAGCCAGAGACTAAGTACTACACTTATATGGTGTGTAGGGAAGTAAGGACCACAAAACTGCATTCCTAAGTGATAGTTTAAGTGACGAGAAGTGCCTAAAACCCACATAAAGTGCAGAATTCTGCATAATTCAGCAAAAATCAGCTTTTTAACAAGCTAGTAACATGCAAAATATGACTAAATGGTCCTGAATGCTTTCTTAAGTGTGGGGAATTAAAAGTGTCACAAAAGGGTACATAAAGATCACTAAACGGTATAGTTTAGCACTTTAACGAACCGGTATCTAACCGAACAACCGGACGCTACCCGAAACACCAAAATTACACTAGAAGCATTGTTTTATTATTTCTGAGCTAGTTATCATCCCCGAACACCCTAAACACCCACTAAAAATATCTTGTGACTAAAACACCTAACTAATACTTGGTTTTAAACTATATGATAACTAATTGGTTGAAACCTATACTAGACCCCCCCCCCCCCCACCTATCTCATGGCCACCAAGGCCCCTTACACATTTGATTTTGTTGCAATTGTTTAATAGATGTGTATTGTACTCTAAGGGACATATTATCCAAAATTTTATGTAGTAATATGGTTATAAGTTAAACCTTGAGAGTTCTAACTTCATTCATCAACTTCACGCAACTCACTCCCCCTCCTTCTTCCCCCTCTCGGCCGAACTCCATCAACCACACCACCACCATTATCAAGCTTTGTTCATTCATTCCACATTCATCACAAGGTGCTAGAAGGTGTCTAAAGAAGCTTGGTGGCTCTAGAGATTGAAGGACCTCTTACACTTGCTTTTATCCATCACTTTTGTCATCTTCAACTTCTTGTGTTCATCCCTAGCCATAGAGCTAGTAGTAAGGCCCTTATAATCTCTTGTAAATTCTAATTTAGTTGGTTAAAAGATGATATGTGATGAAAATCATGAAGAACACTAAAGAACCTAATCAAGAAACATGAACATAAGCTTGACATATGATGAAATCTTGATGAAACTATGTTGTTTAGTGTATGTATGATACTTGATTGTTATTTTCTTGAGATTATGATGTTGATCATCATAAGGAGCTTGCTAGATTGTGATTAAACACATGATCTAGCAAGTAAGAGGATGATTATGTGATAAAACAAGATGATCATCCTCATGTGTAAGCATGAACTTGAAGAATAAAGTGATTTCTTGAAAAATAATAATCAAGGTGAGTTAATAATCTTATGGATCTAAGATTTATGAATGGTTTTCCAAAGGAACCAAGTTCAAAATATGATTTTTAGAAGATCTTGGTTCTTACTTAAACATACACTATTTTGGTGATAAAACAAGTGTAGAAACACTTGAGAAACAAGAAGATTTCATAAAGAAACGTTTTTGTAAAACATGTTTACAAGTTGTAAACACCTAAATCTTTCAAGAATGAAGTTTATAAAGAAGTAAATACATTTTGGAGGGTAACTAAACCTACTAAACACACAACCAAGTTACTACAAGTTTTTATGAAAGTTCAAGTTCATGTTGTTATGTAAATCACATGATTATGGCAAATTAGTAAGTGTAAGTTGCTTAGGGTTGATTGTTGATTATTTGTGATGATTTTGAAAAGAAAATGATATGCTTTGATAGCATGGACACCTCCATATTTAAGGGAAACTATGGCAAATTTTCTAAAAATATAAACACTTAGAAAAATATTTTCAAACAAATATTTACAAGTGTATTTTGAGCATGAGTTTTTCAATATAAACTTTGCCATGATTCTTGTTACAAAGATACATATATTGGAGGTTGGTTTTTACAAATAAAAATGGGTAAATATATATTTAGAATATATATACATTAAAGACATGATGTGTGTGGATATTTGTATACTTGGTGTAATAGTTATATTATTTTAGGGTTAAAGTAATATAACTTAACAAAAATACCAAGAAAATACAATCCAAAGTATACCAAAAATCTCAAGGAATAAATACACAAGTTACACACAGAATATTGAGAAATCGAACTAAGAAATGTAACTTACCAAAATATTCCGGAAAATGTGCTTATAAATATATTTTTGGTAAATGATATTTTGGATACAAAGAAGTAAAAATATGATTTTTTTCAAATATTACCAAGTTATATCATATTTTTGACAAGGAGAAGATATATTATTTTCGGGAAGTAAAAATATATTCTCTTGGAATTACTAGGAAGTATAATATTCTTGGGAAAAATATATATTTTCTTGGAGTACATTGTTTTTGGATAACATAAGTTTATATATATTTTCTGAAATGAGACTTGAAAATATATTAGTTTGGAACTACAAATAAGTTTTGCCAAAAGAAAAATTATGAATAATTTTTCTATGTAATAAAACATATATTTAGGAAATATGCATTGGATATTTATTCCGGAATAATTAATCAGAAGTTAAGTATAAGAATACTTAACAAATACAAGGATATGAATATACATGTATGAGATCCCCCATCCTTGGGAAGGAAATATAAGTATAAATACTTGAGAAGTATTATTACAAAAATGTTGTTTAACAATTATTCCAAAATTATAAATATAATTTAAGTTGAAATATTAATTATTTTGACAATAATTATATTGGAATGATATCAGAAACGTAACTCAAAAACATTAATACTAAGACAAGGCACGACCCGTTTGTCTAATAGACGTTAGTACATTGTAGGTAGTCGTGTTTGCTGAAAGGATTTGAGTTACGAGTACCGAAGACGCAAGACAGTGAGTTCATGTCCCCCTTTTCTTTAAACTGTTTTGTTTATTAACTTCGGGGGTGAAATACATGTTACAAAAGGATTACATACAAATACAATTGGTATGGTTAGCCTAGGAAAGTACCATAGATCATGGGAATGGGTAGGCGCATACTTGAGACCATTAATCCTCGTTGTAGGACCGAGGGGCATGAGTGATAGATCTATTTGGGTGTAGCGAGCCCACACCCATGAGGACCAGGGTAGCCCATAGGGTGACTATGTCTTCCAGCCAGAAGCCCGGTACAAATTTGCTAGGTTTGAGCCTTCCTACGCCGTCACACATATCAGTGGCCTTGCAAACCATTGGTGATCTTTTCCTTGCTTGCTTTCATACCGGGATTTACAAACATACATATACTGTTTACAAAGGTTTTATACATACATATACACAAACACATGAACTCGCTCAACTTTTGTTGATGTTTTTAAACTACATGTATTTCAGGAAATTAAGTGGATATGGCGGGTGTTTGCTGTCACACCCCGACCACGTAGGACAACCAAACGTGGCGGAAAACGTCGGGGAGTGTTGTAACAGAATTAATTGTTTCAAATCCATGGCAATTGAAGTTTCGTTTTATTGATTAAAAGTGTTACAATGTCTTAACAAACAAGGAAATACAACATAAATAACTAGTCTTGCATCTTTTATTGTCACTAAGGCACATGTCCGCCTAAGTGTGTCTTGATCAATCCTATGCTTCATTTCCTGAAACACATGTGAAAATAGGTACGTCAGCATAAAAAAGCCGGCGAGTACATAGGTTTTGTGAAAATAAGATTCATGACTTCTGTTTAAGAAAATGTTTAGTCATGAACCTTGTAATTTGCTTTGTCTTTGTAAATCATTTGAAAAACAATAAGTTCAGATGATACGTATAAATAAGAGAATAATGCATGGTTAAATGAATAACCATGTAAGATGAGTTTGTATAAGATTAATTGTTTGTAAAACAATGTATTGTGAAAAGTATGTTATTTGTATAAAATGTTATATGTCAAAATTGAAATGATTCAAATAACGCTACGATATGTAATACCATACAAACACTTATATATAGGAAGTACCAACGGCGTATCCACCATGCTTGTATCATATTACACACGCCTCGTTACTTAAGTCACTTAAACAAACCACCAATGTAATAAGTTTATGTTTAAACCAATTGTCAGAAGTCCTTGTATAAATCATATCAAATATTAATAGTCCAAAAGTAGTCAAGTAATGTGCAACAAATGTTATGTATAACCAATGTCGAAAATGTTTATTTGTCAAATGTAAATCATGTAATGTGTAACCAAAATGATATGTATGGCTAGTGAAATGCATCAACTAAGCCATAGGTGAAAATGCACAAAACAAAGTATTGAAGTAAAACTTGGTTTAAATCAAAGTTATGTTTTGTGTAGTAAATGCATGCTATACTGATATTAGACATTTATGCGGTATTGTGAAAATTCATACATCCAAGCCTTGAGACAGTCGGATAACCATGTAAAAATGGGTTATCAAAAGAATATGTATTCGGATTCGGTCATTCCTTACGTCCAAACAAACCCGAGATTTCAGGAATGGGATTTGTCAAGTCCTATGGTACCACTACCTACTACCGAGCGGCATGATCGGTGTTAATGAATGTATAGTATAGTTTAAACAAACCAAATGTCATACCAAAATGTAAGCATATGATGAATAAGAAATGTACTAAGTATACAAAGCAGAAAAGTCATGTAAATCAATGTGCTAGCATGCTATCAGTTAACATACATAGCAGAAATGTAATGTAGAACCATGTACTAAGTATGCACACAATGGACATACATAGCATAAAATGTAATGAAATCATGTACTATAATGTACTAATGAATGTAGGAAGTATATGATGTGAATACAGGAAGGCATGAAAGTAACAAGTAGGCACATGTGTTTCACCCCAAAACAGTTTGGAAAACAGTAAAAGAGGGGTCTATGTACTCACTTGAGATTGCTCAGAAGTCCTAAGATAACCACCAAGCAATGCTAGAGATCACGGAATCAAACGGTACCTAATATAGGTAACTATGTTAATAAACCGGACCTAAATCGGAGGATCGGATAGAATGAGGGTTCGTAAACCAAACGAGTATGGAGACTCGTGTCATATGGTTTAACAAAGCCTACATACTAAATGAAACCTAGCCTAAGTGCTTACGACCCATTACGACCCGTTTAGGTAGCTTATGCTACTTTAACGCGTCGTTCGCGTAAAACGCGTTCGGACCGCCTAACTAGTCCTATGACAAGTAACATATGCCTTAGCATGTCTAATATTGTTGTCAAATCAGTTTAGATGTTAAAAGTTATATTACATATGTTTAAAATGAATTTTGGCATCAAAGGGGTATTTTGGTAATTTACCTAAGGCATATAAACTACCTATCATACAACTACTTAAACGAAGCGACCATAAGGTATAACCTCGGAAGGTTATTCCCTATATACTATGGTCACCTAATGTGTTTGGTCGGATCCTAATGATCGACCAAATGGGTCGGGTTCGAAGGTATAAGCGATTTATTAGATCGCTTACCCTTACGACCCTAGACAAGCACAAAACTAAAAGTGACGAGCTAAGCATGTTAAAACATGCTTAACTAAGTTTAGAAAACAGGTTTGGTATCAAAACAAATGGTTTTGATACCCATAAGTAGTTTGGTTACAAAATACGCAAGAATACGTATTCTGGCCGAAACTACGGCTCGTCACTGAGCCTAGATAACGTGGTAATCAGTAGGTATAGTCACTAGGGACTATAACCATCGTGATCACGCTCACGTTATGAAGTTCAAACGAACTTCGCATCGACCATAAACTGGTCAATGCAGAAAGTCAAACAAAGTTTGACTTTCGGACTCGAAAAGCAATAAAAGAACGAAGGAACACTTACGAAGGGTCCCCGAATGCTAATCTAGATCAAAATAGCTCAGGTATGAAACAAAGGTTTCAACTTAGAGCACAATTGATCAGATTCTAGTGAGAAAAGAAGTGAAATGGGTTGGGTATTTATAGTTTTCGGTTCACCGTTAGGATCGTTTCTTGGAAAAGAGGGAATGATCTAGCCCGTACACTTGTCAAGATGTTATGGTAACTGATTTTGGCCACCACTAGAGTTTAACAAGTGGCACTTGACCTTTGGGGAATGTTTAGAGGCAGATAACAGCAGCCAAAAACGATTTGCTGCATCTGGACATTGCTTGCGCATCGTAGCAAAGAAACCCTTACGGTGCGCAGGGGTCAAGTTTGGCAGATTTACAATTTTGGTCCCTGTTGTGCTATAAGGTCATTTCCGACGCGTTTAAGGCCCGTTAACCCCATTTCAAAGCTCTAAAATGAAGTTAAAGTATAGGGAACTTAAAATGTGCTCAAAAATATCTCGGATGTCGGTTCGTTTAGCCGTACGATTGCGTTGTTCGGTTAATTACGACGGAATGCGCATAAGCGCGAAAAACGATCCAAATGGCGTGACGAATGGATTTTTCTTATGCCAAACACTAAAATAAAATATTTTAGTGCTTACATAAATTTTTGGATGTCCGGATGTATTCAGAACGTGAGTTATGCGCGAAAATGCAAACTTGTGCACTTTTTGACGCTTTTAGTCCCTGAAAGACCCAAAAGTTTATTTTAGCACACCGAACCCCTCAAAGCCTATTTCTAAGCTATGTAAAGGATATTTATGGTATGTTTATATTATGGCCATGTTCCGGAATGTTTGTTACAGTTCAAATTGGCATACTTTCGCAGTTTGTCAACTTTAGTCCCTGTAAGCGATTTAACTTGATTTTGCCATACCAAAGCCTTCGAAACTTATTTCTAAGTTATGTAAAGGTTATTTAAGGTATGTTAAGCCCATTTCACTATTCCAGAGTGTTCGTTGCATTAAACTGGTTATATTTACGCGTCAGTGCGCGTATAACCTTCCAGAAGGCGATTTAGAGCTTGAAATCGAACAAGAGTTGATATGTGCAAATGATACACATATTTTTACAAATCCCAAGTATGAAATATAATATTTCATTGGTTCGGTATTTGTTTGATGGCCGTGGAGGCACAGGTGTTACATTTGCATGTTCAAGTTGCGTTATGAATAAAAAGATGTCATCCGAGGTTATAGGGTTTAGGAAATGTATCTTAATCCTGGACGAGATACATGGTTCTATACTCGGTTTTATTTAAGGTCTTTTGTTGAGTCTTCATGAACTCATTTAAACATGTTGTGGTTGTAACTTAAATTTGGAGTCTACGTTTCAGACAAGTATGTTGTGGTATTTTCAAACTAAATTTTATGGATGTACATCTTATGGTTTTATCATATAGTTTTTATTATTGAATGCTATGGTATTAAGAAAGTCACACCATAACCATGCTTCCGCAAAAGTTAGGGTGTGACAGCTTGGTATCAGAGCTTCGATCGTAGCAAACTATGATTCATTCTCGAGTCTAGACTACGATCATTAGGGCTCTCACGAAAATGTTTTTATAACATATTTTCATTGCATACACGAAATGTCTAGATCCAGGAAACAAACATTTTTACAAATAAAAGACACAAAATACATTTCAAGGAATTCGTTTATAGTACAGTCTGAGAGACTGGGGAGTTAGTCTGAGAGACTAGCTGGGGCAGTCTGAGAGACTGGGTAGTTCAGTCTGAGAGACTGGGTAGTTCAGTCTGAGAGGCTGGGTAGTCTGAGAGACTAGTTGGGACAGTTTGAGAAACTGGGAGGTTTAGTCTGAGAGACTAGGTGGTTCAGTCTGAGAGGCTGGGTGGGATAGTCTGGGAAGACTAGGGTGCATACATGCTTACATTGTTACTACTTACATGCTTATTTGATGATTGTTGATGTATGTGCATATGTTGTGATTGTTTTGTTACAGACACCATGTCCTCATCTGAGAGTGGACTATCAGATACTGTAGACCCCATGGCCATAGTTTCGGACGATGAGATTGTCCCAGACCCTGAGATTTTTACCTCTGACACTGAGAGTGACGATGATGATGATTTTCAGCCTTTTGCTTTGCTGGATTTTGGCGATGATATACCGCTAGCTGATGGTTTACCCGACGAGGATCTATTTCTTGTTCTGATCCCCGCTCCTTTGCCCCTTGCGGTTTTTCCTCTCGAGGATCTGCCTTTTGATGCTTTGTCTGACGATGATGTCGGTCTTTTCATCGATGGTCCCCCTAATGTTGCACAGGGAGATGGAGTTCCAGCTGATGATGCTCTTGTTGTCCCACTCATTGAGATTCCTATCGTTGAGATTTCATCTGATCATTTTGGTCCTGATTCATTCGAGTCTGTATCATCCACTACTTTGCATGCCTGGGATTGCAGCGTTATCCCACTAATTTCAATTCTGACACAGCTATGTCTGCAGCACCTGTTCCTCCACAGGACTTCGAGTTTGATGATGAGTTCGATCCTGACATTGATCCTGAGCATGAGATTGACTTCGTTCCCGACGATCAGCTTTTTGATGTACCCGCTGATCTTGAGCTGGCACCAGCCGACCCTGAGCCTATACCTGCTCATGATCCTCTGCCTGAGCATGACCCTGTACCTGTTGACATATCTGTTGTTGCACCACATGTACCCGATCCGATCCCTGCAGCCACTGATCATGCTCCTTTTGCTGACCAAATAGATCCCCGTTACGCATTCACCCGCAATGGGTGGATAGATGATGATGACATGCCTCCTTTCATTGAGCCTGTTACTCCCCCACATGCACCTACACATGCACCAGTTGACATTGCCCAGTTTCACCCACACGTGTCTGATATACACCGCACTGACCTGCCGATCACATTCTTACAGGATATCTCTCCACCCCGTCCAGGGGAAGGCTCGTCCAGTCAGCAGCCTGGTCATATTCCACCCGTGTCAGCCGCATTTCCTTTCATGCCACAGTTCACACCTGCTACTCACTACACCTCTGCACCGTCAGGCAAGCCACTTATATGGTTTCCGCCTAACACTATGCCAGTCTCTGATCCATACCATCCCTTCCACTACACTGGTTACACGAGGGATGAGCTACTCCTGTCCTTGCAGCTTCAGCAGGAGATTTTGTGTCGCAGAGTCATGGAGCTAGAGAGGATTCCATGTCCTCCACCTTGTACATGTCAGTCACCTTTCGTGACTCCACCTGCTCCTCTCCTGCCGTACCAAGATTTTGACGTTCGTTTTCTTACTATGGAGCAGCAGATTAGTTATATGTTGCGTCACGTTCATGCTCTTGAGGAGGAGTTAGCGCATGTGCGCAGTTTGCTATTCGTTCCTCCACCACCTCCTCCTCCACCATCTGCATAGCAGGTTTTTGGTTTTATGCAGGTAGCATACTTTTGATGAGAGTGTCGCTATTGAGCCCAGATTACACAGCCTTTTAAGGACCACTTATTGATTTTATGATTGTTGTAGTTTGATGGATATTTTGGACAAGGGTAGTGTGACCCTATAGTCCCTTTTGATGTGATATGGTACATTTATGAAACATGTAAAACTGTAATTATGGTTGATGATTTATACAAGCTCAATCGCAATATTCTCATTATATACACTTTTGAATTACTTGTTTACGTTATGATTGGGATATCATGTGTTTACTTGCGTTGATAAATGTTATTACATACACGTACTACATACTTATATGCATAAGACCTGACTTATACAATCTTCTTTAGAAGATGCCTCCTCGAAGAGACAACACACTGCCCACAACTGAGGCCGAGTTACAAGAACGGATTTCACGAGCGATAGCACAACACGAGGCCTTACGCTCCGAACATAGCGGAGGTACCTCGGCAAGCAACCCACCTCTTGGTAATGTTTAAGTCACTAAAGACACATTACGTTACATTTGGATATTCCATGTGCGTTCGCTAATGTGTTATGTGAATGATGTTACTTATACAGGCTGTACCTATAAGCAGTTCTTAGACTGTAAGCCTCTGAATTTCGACGGCACCGGGGGTGCTGTAGCTTTTGTCAGATGGACGGAGAAAACTGATTCTGTGATAAGAATGAGCAAGTGTGCGCCGGAGCACCAGGTCACCTACATCTCTAGATTGTTCTTAGACGGGGCGTTATCATGGTGGAATCTTCAAGTCCAGACCTTGGGAGAAGAGGTTGCATATGCCATGACATGGGATGAAATGAAGGAACTTATGCGCAAAAAGTACTGCTCAAGGGCCGAGATCCAGAAATTGGAAACTGAGTTCTGGAACCTCAAGATGGATGGTCCGAAGATTGCTGAATACGTGCAGAGATTTCACGATTTATCTCGCATTGTACCATACATGGTTGATCCGGAATTCAAGTGCATCGAGCGTTTTATGTGGGGGTTAGCACCTCAAATCATGAGTATGGTGACGACGTCAAAGCCTGCTACGATCACCGAGGCTATTAATCTGAGTGTAGCACTAACTGAAGAGGCAATCAGGTTGAACAAGTTCTCGATTTCTGACCAAAAGAAGAAGGAGACTCACGTTGAGTCATCAAGTAAGAACAAAAGGAAGTTCTCAAATTTTAAGAAGGGTACCAGCAGTGCTAACAAGAAGGAAGAGGCAAACGCACCAGCCAAGGTCAAAACTGGTGCTGAAAACAAAGGAAAAGGGTATATGGGCACCTTGCCCAAATGCGATGCGTGTCAGTTGCATCACAATGGGCGATGCCGAGCTGGAAAATGCGAGTCTTGTGGAAAGGTTGGTCATTCGAAGGAGACGTGCTAGGTTGGTACTGGTTGTGGTGGCCAGAGAGATTATGGCAATGGAAACAATAACCATGGTGGAAATGGGTATGGAAACCGCCCTCAAGGAGGAAATGGCGGTAATGGTAATCGTGGGAATTTTGGAAACCAAGCTGGAAGTGGAAACCGCAACCAAAACAACAATCAAGGTGGTAATGGAAATAGTAATGGTCAGGGACCAGGTTGCTTTAATTGTGGAGAGGTGGGGCATTTCAAGAGAGAATGCCCAAAGATCAACCAAGCTCAGGGAAGGGTTTTCAACATAGGAGCGAGGGAAGCTCGCCAAGATCCAAATGTAGTCACGGGTACGTTCCCTATCAACCAACGCTTTGCATCTGTAATGTTTGATACTGGTGCCGATTATAGTTTTGTTTCCTTAGAGTTTAAGAAAATGCTTGGGTTGGTAGCTAGTAGGCTAGATATTCCGTACTCGATAGAACTAGCAAATGGAAAACTAGTAGAAGCGAATGAAGTCATTAAAGGTTGCGCAATTGAGCTTGGGGAGCACGAGTTTACGCTTGATCTTCTGCCAGTCGAGTTGGGAAGCTTTGATGTGGTAGTTGGAATGGATTGGTTGTCGAACAACCGAGCAGAGATCATATGTCACGAGAAGATCATTCGCATTCCGATGGCGAATGGAGAAACGATTGTAGTACATGGAGAGAAGCATGATACTCCTTTAAGGATTATCAGTTGTTTGAAAGCCCGAAGATGTTTGCAGAAAGGATGTGTTGCCTTCTTGGCACACATTGTGGATAAGGAAGCCGCCGAGCCAAAGCTGGAAGATATCCCAGTTGTGAAGGAATATCCTGAAGTCTTCCCCGAAGACTTGCCAGGATTGCCGCTGCAAAGACAAGTCGAGTTCCACATTGACTTAGTTCCAGGCACCGCACCTGTAGCTAAGGCACCTTATCGACTTGCACCCTCAGAAATGCAAGAGCTGTCAACACAACTTCAGGAACTTTTGGACAAGGGATTTATTAGACCAAGCTTCTCGCCTTGGGGAGCTCCAGTGCTGTTTGTTAAGAAGAAGGACGGTAGCTTCCGCATGTGCATCGACTACCGAGAGCTATACAAGTTGACCATTAAGAATCGGTATCCTTTGCCGAGGATTGATGATCTTTTCGATCAACTGCAAGGTTCGAGTTTCTACTCCAAGATCGATCTTCGATCAGGTTATCACCAGTTGAGAATTCAAGAGGAGAGTATTCCAAAGACGGCCTTTAGGACTCGATATGGACACTACGAGTTCCTGGTTATGCCGTTTGGTTTGACAAACGTGCCAGCAGTGTTTATGGATTTGATGAATAGAGTCTGCAAGCCATATCTCGATAAATTTGTGATTGTGTTCATCGATGATATTTTGATTTATTCAAAAACAAAGGAAGAACATGAGCAACTTCTAAGAGCTATCTTAGAGCTGCTCAAGGAAGAGAAATTGTACGTGAAGTTCTCGAAGTGCGAGTTCTGGTTGCGCGAGGTTCCGTTCCTTGGTCACGTGGTAAATGGAGATGGAATTCATGTGGATCCCACAAAGATCGAGGCAATCAAGAATTGGGAGACCTCGAAGACGCCAACCGAGATTCGACAGTTCCTAGGTTTGGCAGGATATTACAGCAGATTTATTGAGGATTTTTCGAAAATCGCTCAACCGTTGACCTCCCTTACTCAGAAAGACAAGAAGTATTAATGGGGAGACAAGCAAGAGGAAGCTTTTCAGTTGCTGAAAAACAAGCTTTGCGATGCACCAATTTTGTCCCTACACGAAGGCACCGACGACTTCGTGGTATATTGCGACGCCTCGCGTCAGGGATTAGGCTGCGTGTTGATGCAGCGACAGAAGGTTATAGCTTATGCTTCACGCCAGTTGAAGATCCATGAGAAGAACTACACCACACATGATTTGGAACTAGGCGCTGTGGTGTTTGCTATGAAGATCTGGCGACATTACTTGTATGGTACCCGCTATACGATCTTTACTGATTACAAGAGCCTGCAGCACATATTTGATCAAAAGGAGCTTAATATGAGACAGCACCGATGGGTGGAGCTGTTAAACGATTATGATTGTGAAATCAGGTATCACCCAGGGAAGGCGAATGTGGTCGCAGACGCCTTGAGTCGAAAAGAGAGGATTAAGCCCATAAGGGTTAGGGCTTTGGAAATGATTGTACAAACGGACCTCTCATTGCGCATTCGTGCTGCACAGAGAGAAGCTCTTAAGAAGGAGAATCTGGTGAACGAATACCTCCGTGGGATGGAGAAACAGTTAGTACCCAATGAGGAAGGAACGTTGTGCTTCATGAAACGAATTTGGGTTCCCCTCTTTGGTGGTCTTAGAAACGTTATTTTTTATGAAGCTCACAAGTCAAGGTACTCGATCCATCCAGGATCGGATAAGATGTACCAAGATTTGAAGGATTTCTACTGGTGGCCGAGATTAAAAGGTGATGTTGCAACGTATGTTGGAAAATGTTTGACTTGTGCCAAGGTAAAGGCCGAATATCAGAAGCCTTCAGGTCTTCTGCAACAACCTGAAATACCCATGTGGAAATGGGAGCAGATTTCAATGGATTTTATAACGAAGTTAGCAAAGACACCCAGAGGTCATGATACGATTTGGGTAATCGTAGACCGTCTGACGAAATCTGCACACTTCTTACCGATCAGAGAAAAAGATAACACAGGTAAGCTTGCCGAGCTGTATCTCAGAGAGATAGTTGCACGACACGGAGTGCCTATCTCGATTATATCCGATAGAGACGGAAGATTTGTGTCAAGGATTTGGCAATCCTTCTAAGAAGCCTTTGGTTCTCAGTTAAATCTGAGTACTGCATTTCACCCGCAGACAGATGGCCAGAGTGAACGAACGATTCAAACGTTGGAAGATATGTTACGAGCTTGCGTGATGGATTTGGGTGGCAGTTGGGACACACATCTACCTTTGGTAGAATTTTCGTATAACAACAGCTACCATGCGAGTATTCAAGCTGCACCATTTGAAGCTCTCTACGGACGCAAGTGTCGATCACCGTTATGTTGGGCAGACGCGGGTGATAGACAGCTTGTTGGTCCTGAATTGGTTCAAGAGACGACGGATATAAACACTTAGAAAAATATTTACAAGTGTATTTGCTTAGGGTTGATTGTTGATTATTTGTGATGATTTTGAAAAGAAAATGATATGCTTTGATAGCATGGATACCTCCATTTTTAAAGGAAACTATGGCAAATTTTCTAAAAATATAAACACTTAGAAAAATATTTACAAGTGTATTTTGAGCATGAGTTTTTCAATATAAACTTTGCCATAATTCTTGTTACAAAGATACAAATATTGGAGGTTGGTTTTTACAAATAAAAATGGGTAAATATATATTTAGAATATATATACATTAAAGACATGATGTGTGTGGATATTTGTATACTTGGTGTAATAGTTATATTATTTTAGGGTTAAAGTAATATAACTTAACAAAAATACCAAGAAATTACAATCCAAAGTTTACCAAAAATCTCAAGGAATAAATACATATATTACAATCCAAAGTATACCAAAAATCTCAAGGAATATATATTTTCTTGGAATACATTGTTTTTGATAACATAAGTTTATATATATTTTCTGAAATGAGACTTGAAAATATATTAGTTTGGAACTACAAATAAGTTTTGCCAAAAGAAAAATTATGAATAATTGTTCTAAGTAATAAAACATATATTTAGGAAATATGTATTGGATATTTATTCCGGGATAATTAATCAGAAGTTAAGTATAAGAATACTTAACAAATACAAGGATATGAATATACATGTATGAGATACCCCCATCCTTGGGAAGGAAATATAAGTATAAATACTTGAGAAGTATTATTACAAAAATATTGTTTAACAATTATTCCAAAATTATAAATATAATTTAAGTTGAAATATTAATTATTTTGACAATAATTATATTGGAATGATATCAGAAACGTAACTCAAAAACATTAATACTAAGAC
This sequence comes from Helianthus tuberosus, assembly GCA_030545235.1. Taxonomy (NCBI): domain Eukaryota; kingdom Viridiplantae; phylum Streptophyta; class Magnoliopsida; order Asterales; family Asteraceae; genus Helianthus; species Helianthus tuberosus. The sequence continues at coordinate 11,015 of JARYGA010029447.1, read as the reverse complement.
AAGGCACGACCCGTTCGTCTAATAGACGTTAGTACATTGTAAGTAGTCGTGTTTGCTGAAGGGATTTGAGTTACGAGTACCGAAGACGCAAGACAGTGAGTTCATGTCCCTCTTTTCTTTAAACTGTTTTGTTTATTAACTTCGGGGGTGAAATACATGTTACAAAAGGATTACATACAAATACAATTGGTATGGTTAGCCTAGGAAAGTACCATAGATCATGTGAATGGGTAGGCGCATACTTGAGACCATTAATCCTCGTTGTAGGACCGAGGGGCATGAGTGATGTCACGGCCCCCGACCCACCCTGGACAGAATCGGGTGCCGTGAACAGCCCAGTGGTACCGGTGATTATTTTGAAAACGTTGCAGCGGAAATTTCATCAGGACCGTGAGTTAGGAAAAATATCAGAGTTTAGAAAACACCGGATTTTATTTATTTAAATAGATGGGATAAACCCATGTTTTATAATGGTAGCTTTAATAAAGATAATTTTTATTACATAAAATAATCTTTCTTAATTTAATTAATAAAATAAGCCACTTCTTTGATGCCTTTCAGTGCCGTATCCAACTCTTACTTCAATCTACTGCAATTACCTGAAAAGTATTTTAAAAAGGTTTTGTCAGCGGGAAATACTGAGTGAATCATTCTATTTTGCATAATGATGCATAGTTATTAATTACAGCATAAGAGCGATTACAATGGCTTCTATCTTATTTTTATCTGGCGCACTGTCACAATGGTGACATGTTACAATGGTGACGATGGTCATACCACTATTAGATCAATGAACCTAAATAGTGATGATTATCCCTGTAGGTCAATGAACCTAACAGTGATTATCCCGAGTAGGTCAATGAACCTAACTGGGAGAAAATTAGTAATGTGCACAATACCCCACTAGCCAGTAATTCAAGATATCCACGACTTAGTCCCTGTAATTATAACCTTGAAAATAATTTGAGGTATTGTAAAATAGTTGATAAAAAGAGAATGACTCACAGATAATCATGCAGATTCATACGGACATAATTTAGTCTATAGATAATCCTTGATATATTACAGATTGAGACAGGCAGAGCTTAGCCTATTGATTTGTAATCTAGTGCACACGAACTAGGTAAGTAACTTAATACAGCATTTACGATAACTCACGAGATCAACCCTCTCAACGAACGACAAAGTGCGATACTTAAACATCCATCGAATTAACGACGAACGACAAAGTATGATACTTAAATATCCATCGAATTAACGACGAATGACAAAGTATAACCCTAATGTGGGCAGCACTTAAACATCCATTGAGTACATTGATCGATCGGAAAATGAATCGTAATAGCGATCGAGTTAATACCCTGTATCGTAGCAGCACCCCCTCTACTAATTAGTGTTTTTGAGGCTGTTTCGACTATAATTCGACGTACAGAGTGAATTTGAGCGTCGAATGAACAACAGAATGCGATTGCCGATGCATGCTATTTATACAAGAATTTTGGTTAGCTTACGGACCGTAACAATTAACCCTTACGGTCCGTAAGGGACACGAATTACTTATAGGCTTGCCACGCGTGGAACTAGGCATGCTGAGTCGATGGAATTGAATAATTCGATTTTTATAATAAGTTATAAGGATAATCGTTGAGTAGGGAATGCCCCCCCTGAGTTTTAGGGGCCCTGATCCTGATTCTGATTGTTCTGATAATTTTAGGGTTTGTGTAGAATCACTTGGGTGTCACAATTAGGGTTTCCTTTTAGATAAAATAATAAAATAAATAGGACTTTTAATGAGGGTCGTTACATTCTCCCCACCTTAATAAAAATCTCGTCCTCGAGATTTACTGGAATAAGTAGGAATACTTTTTCTTCATCTCAGATTCCAGTTCCCAAGTGTATTTGGATTATTATATTTCTTTTAGACTTATGTTACATTTTAGTTAATAAAAACAATATTTAGGGTAGATGACACAAAATTTAAAATATCGAATTTTGTGAATACGAGTTTTACAGTAAGTAGGATTCAATGGTTCAAATGAATTAGTTCAAGAATTTGATGTCAAATGAACGAGATGAAATGATATAATTTCCAAAGTGACTAGGTTTAAGCCAAAAGATATATGATCAATAGATATTTTAAATTTTTTTAGAATCAATAAAATTCTTTGTCAAAAGAAAGCTTACTTTGATTGGCAACTGAGGAAGACTTAGAATTGACAGGTTCAAAATGAAATAAAAGCATGAAAAATGATTTGTTGAATATTTATGAAATGAGAAAATCAAAGTGTTGAAAAGATACACCAAAAGATAATAAAGTTAGTGTATCATTGTTTAGAGTTCCAATTTGTTTTAATTGTGAAATAATGTGATAATACATTATATTTTTCATACTATATCCTAGAGATTGAAATATAAAAAGCACAAGTTGTTTTGACATGACCAACTATTATACTACGTTTTTGTAAAACAAGTATAATATATATTATTGGTGTTCCTATATCAAATATAAATACTATGTAATATATATTATTTGTTACACATTTTTACTTATATGTAAATGGTTACTGCTTTTAAGTATTTTACTATACTATGTAAAATAACTTATTTTTACTATGTAATATATATTACAAAATTTCGTAATGAAGTTATTATATTTACAAAATATTTTAGTATTTTTGTAAAAGAAATCACTATTATTTATAATATTTTATTTGTCCCTTTTATTTTATGAAAATATGTCTTCTCCAAAGTATGTATATTTTCATATATAACTAAATAAGTATGATGACTTAATTTATATATATTAACTAGTCATTATCATGGTGAATATTGGTTAGTGCTGCCTTGTTTAAGCATAGGTGATCAGTCCATGCCTAACTAAGGCTAGGCTATCCAATACTTGCCTTTGATAATAACCCAAGTATTAATATAAAATTATCAATAATAAATAACTAAACAAAAATTTTAAATAAGAGTATACCTCAAACATAGTTTTTATATATATAAAAATATAATTTCTTTACCGCAATGGTTTAAACTATAGTAATACTATATTTGTAAATTAGGTAATTCCATATATAATCAATTTATATATAATGTTTTTCGATCAACGCTGATAGAGCAATAAATATTACGAAAGGCTTGATTGATATTGTAATAACTATTAAGAGATATACCGAAATATGAATTTGGGTATCATTATTTGAGCACATGATTATTTTAAGATTCCTTGTATAGAATAAAAACAAAGTGGTTTTAATATAAATAATTAAATGATTAAATCCGAGATTAGCGCAATCTTTAGATTTTGTGAAAATGTTACCTCAAAGTGATTGTGATCATAGAAATGATTTAGTGAAGTCGAGGATCACACAAGCATGTTATAGTTCAAGAGAATTAAAATGCTTGTTAGGATTATTTTGAATATGATGGTTTTAATTCATCATATGGAACTTTGAATTGAATATGTAATGAGAGCAAGTTCAAACAATTGAACTCGGTTTAAACAAAACGAGTTTAAATAAGAAAGTTCAGACATGGTCATAACAGAAACCATGGATGCCAAAGAAAATTGAGTTTTTTTTTTTCAAAAATTTATTGACTCGATATTAAGAGTCATTGTTTAGCAATAATGCGGTTTACCATGCCAAAATCAATTCTAACTAAATGATATTTGAGTTTGGATAAAACGACAAATTAGAATAAATCCCTCTAGTGGAATTTAGAAATTAAATGAACCACATGCACAACAAACGGTGCATGTGTTGATTTACCAAGAAATGAAATGAATCAATATTCGCTACTATAAAATAAATCCTCCTGGTATGATGACCAATAGGGGAAGTAGAAACACTAAAGTTAATTTATTATATGCAAAAGTCAAAATTTCAACGAAAGAAATATAGGAACTTTTATCCGGAATTTCGTGTGATAACTGTTGTTAAGTGACATTATCAGGGAATGTCGAAAAATGAAATAGGGAATTTGCAAAAGTATGTGACTCCTTTTGCAGTGATAATAATTATGACTCTGATTAGACTGTGCACCGATGTTTTTGTAAAATCTTGTTCTAACGTACCTTAGAGATATTCATTTTGTAGGATCATGTGGCAAAGTGCCTCTTTTTGATTAGTAGTTCTTCTTACTGACGGAATTTTAACATTGATGTCATCGTGCCCAATTTATATTTTCAAAAGGTATTGCCTCGAAAGTTGTGTGTAATATACTTCAACTTCTGTGGATTTATAATTTAAATTTTCATGTGTTTTCTTGTACCTTATCACAACTTTACATGCTTTTTACTTGCGTTAATAGTTTATGGTAACGTGTTAGAAATTATTTGCACTTTCGATAGTATCCCAACTTAATGGGTTTCCTTTGTTTATTTTATCACACGAGCTACGAGACAGATGATTAAACGAAATAATGTTTGATATCGGAAAAGAGATTCCTGAATAAGAAATCTAGACACAGATACTGGTGCTTTATTCTTAATTGACTTTTGGAATTCCTTATAGATATACATATCTATATAATCACATATTTCACATGCTGAAATAAACATACCATCTATCAGGTCAATGTTTTTAACAATTTCATATTTCCAAAAACCAGTCAGATATCAGATCATGATACTATTTTAGGGAAATCTTGTCACTTGCTGACATATTATATACCTTCTTACCCGGTTCTCGCCGGAGAGGTAACTTCAGTATATCCGGACAAACTGGAGAGTCTGCTACATCATACCCAGTCTTGCCGGAGAAAATTTTCTATTTCCCATAAATAGTATCTTTTCAAAAAGTGCCCATCTTATTAGGGCTTTTATTCAGAATTAAGGAAATTTGTATTTCCTTAACATATTTTATTATTATATTGATCACTAGACGATTCCGGTGACAGTGTCAATTTGATCATTCTTTCAACTAGTGACTCAGGTCATATTACTGTTGATCATTCTTTCAACTAGTAATTGTGGTCATATCACCGTTGATCATTCTTTCAACTAGTGATTCTAATCATAACACTGTTGATCATTCTCTCAACTAGTGCTTTCGGTCATGTCACTGTTGATCATTCTCTCAACTAGTGATTCTGGACTTAGTTGTCCTCTGATATTACTTTATCAAATATATTACTTATGGCACACCAAAATCCATCATATTTATTTACACAAGTACTTAGCTTATCGTGAAGCTAATACTAAGGCATATTTTCTTAAATTCAAGTCTAATTGCTATCCTGTGTGCTACCAGTTAACAGCAATCTCCTAACTCTTTTATATAAACTTAGGTATTATTGTTGCAACACCTAAAGGCGTAAAGCAGTGGCTCTGATACCACCTTCTGTCACGGCCCCCGACCCACCCTGGACGGAATCGGGTGCCGTGAACAGCCCAGTGGTACCGGTGATTATTTTGAAAACGTTGCAGCGGAAATTTCATCAGGACCGTGAGTTAGGAAAAATATCAAAGTTTAGAAAACACCAGATTTTATTTATTTAAATAGATGGGATAAACCCATGTTTTATAATGGTAGCTTTAATAAAGATAAATTTTATTACATAAAATAATCTTTCTTAATTTAATTAATAAAATAAGCCACTTCTTTGATGCCTTTCAGTGCCGTATCCAACTCTTACTTCAATCTACTGCAATTACCTGAAAAGTATTTTAAAAAGGTTTTGTCAGCGGGAAATACTGAGTGAATCATTCTATTTTGCATAATGATGCATAGTTATTAATTACAGCATAAGAGCGATTACAATGGCTTCTATCTTATTTTTATCTGGCGCACTGTCACAATGGTGACGATGGTCATACCACTATTAGATCAATGAACCTAAATAGTGATGATTATCCCTGTAGGTCAATGAACCTAACAGTGATTATCCCGAGTAGGTCAATGAACCTAACTGGGAGAAAATTAGTAATGTGCACAATACCCCACTAGCCAGTAATTCAAGATATCCACGACTTAGTCCCTGTAATTATAACCTTGAAAATAATTTGAGGTATTGTAAAATAGTTGATAAAAAGAGAATGACTCACAGATAATCATGTAGATTCATACGGACAGAATTTAGTCTATAGATAATCCTTGATATATTACAGATTGAGACAGGCAGAGCTTAGCCTATTGATTTGTAATCTAGTGCACACAAACTAGGTAAGTAACTTAATACAGCATTTACGATAACTCACGAGATCAACCCTCTCAACGAACGACAAAGTGCGATACTTAAACATCCATCGAATTAACGACGAACGACAAAGTATGATACTTAAATATCCATCGAATTAACGACGAATGACAAAGTATAACCCTAATGTGGGCAGCACTTAAACATCCATTGAGTACATTGATCGATCGGAAAATGAATCGTAATAGCGATCGAGTTAATACCATGTATCGTACAGCACCCCCTCTACTAATTAGTGTTTTTGAGGCTGTTTCGACTATAATTCGACGTACAGAGTGAATTTGAGCGTCGAATGAACAACAGAATGCGATTGCCGATGCCTGCTATTTATACAAGAATTTTGGTTAGCTTACGGACCGTAACAATTAACCCTTACGGTCCGTAAGGGACACGAATTACTTATAGGCTTGCCACGCGTGGAACTAGGCATGCTGAGTCGATGGAATTGAATAATTCGATTTTTATAATAAGTTATAAGGATAATCGTTGAGTAGGGAATGCCCCCCTGAGTTTTAGGGGCCCTGATCCTGATTCTGATTGTTCTGATAATTTTAGGGTTTGTGTAGAATCACTTGGGTGTCACAATTAGGGTTTCCTTTTAGATAAAATAATAAAATAAATAGGACTTTTAATGAGGGTCGTTACAAGAGATAGATCTATTTGGGTGTAGCGAGCCCACACCCATGAGGACCAGGGTGGCCCATAGGTTGACTATGTCTTCCAGCCGGAAGCCCGATACAAATTTGCTAGGTTTGAGCCTTCCTACGCCGTCACACATATCAGTGGCCTTGCAAACCATTGGTGATCTTTTCCTTGTTTGCTTTCATACCGGGATTTACAAACATACATATACTGTTTACAAAGGTTTTATACATACATATACACAAACACATGAACTCGCTTAACTTTTGTTGATGTTTTTAAACTACATGTATTTCAGGAAATTAAGTGGATCTGGCGGGTGTTTGCATGTTCAAGCTGTGTTATGAATAAAAAGATGTCATCCGAGGTCGTAGGGTTTAGGAGATCTATCTTAATCTTGGACGAGATACATGGTTCTAAACTCGGTTTTATTTAAGGTCTTTTGTTGAGTCTTCGTGAACTCATTTAAACATGTTGTGGTTGTAACTTAAATTTGGAGTCTACGTTTCAGACAAGTATGTTGTGGTATTTTCAAACTAAATTTTATGGATGAACATCTTATGGTTTTATCATATAGTTGTTGTTATGATTGAATGCTATGGTATTAAGAAAGTCACACCATAACCACGCTTCCGCAAAAGTCAGGGTGTGACATGTCACCCATACTTTTTTCTTTCTTCTAAACCTAATCCACAAACACACGTTTTTTTCTCAGTATCTAGAGAGAGATATTGAGATTGACGATGGTGGTGGTATCCGGCCGATGACAGAGGCTTCTAGGGTTTCGAGGAGTGTCGACGATTAATGTTGGAGGAACAAAGATGGCGGACCGACCGGCGGCGATGAAGACGAGAGCAGCATGGATTTCTTGATGGTTGGTGAGAAGCTTATCTGTTCATTCTTTTCCGCAAGATATCTCGGTTTTCTTCCGTCGAATTCCGATCGTACTGAGGTAACTTAATCATATTGTTATGTTAATTGATTTTTTTTCGATCTAATTAGCTTAGTGTAATAACAGTTCATGATGATTATCAGTGAAAATGTATGCATGTTTAATATGTAACTTAAGTATATGATTTTTGTTAGTGAGTTGTTAGATTAACGTTATACACGCTCTGATATGCAACTCGGTGACTCGGATAGATTGTGTAAAGCTTCATCATCGTGTAATTAGGTTTTGTTCGGTATTTAATTGGTATTTTAGAGGTAAGGGGATTGGGCATTGGGCATTGGTAGCTTATAACGTGAATTGTGTATGTTGTGGTTTTAACTTTTAAAAATCTCTTCTTTAAGCTAAGCTCCACAAAGGGGAAATATTACAGAGTGCTCAAAGGCTATATAAACACGGTTTTGATTTGTATTTAAAATCAATAACAGTTGTAGTTGATCAAATGTATTTACTCAAGCAAAGATAATGCAGATTATCACTAAAATATGTGTTATAATTATGTTATAGGTCTCGGAGCGGGCTGCAGCTGCAACAACTATAACTTGTGCTCCTGCTTCAATCCCTCCGCATCGAAGGCATAATATAATCTCTTCAAGCTATGAATAGCTTAGTTCTATATATGGAAGTGAGCCTTCTAAGTAATCACTGGAAGAACTTGAGGAAGAATTTTATGAAGAGGTTTGGTATATGTGCTTCTTTTGTTTTCTTTAGTTTTTTTTAATAAATGGTTGATTTTTATGCAACAATATTTTAAAGAAAACACAGATGTGAATAGTCTTACTTATCAAACCAAAAATGGGATTTATGTAAGGGGATGTTGACTAGCAAGTGTAATTATTTCAGGGGTCATGACTACATGTATTTGGTGAGAATAATGAATATGGTAAGAAGAGGACTTAAACTCTGATTTTGGGTTTTATCTACTTGCTGAATAAGGCATGGACTTAAACTCTGATTTTGGGTTTTATCTACTTGCTGAATAAGGCATACGACAATCTTTTTGGTTTAGATTAGATTTATGAGGTATATTTTTCTTCACATTTAACTACAACTAAGTAACAAACCATGGTTGTCGCTAAAATGCAATCATAACGCTTTTTGCACTTTGTTCCCACTCACTTGATGTTACAAAAGTTGGTGTTTTTTAGCATTTTTATTACTCTTTTTAAAAAATTTATAGTGTTTATGACAGGATATAAAGAAATGTTAGTTAATCTTATGAAAAAAATGTCAACAACGAGCATATATATGTGTAGAAAGAAAATGTTATAAGAATTAAAGTTATGTGTGATTACATGGTTAGGAATGGGATCAAATACAAACACTTATGTTCGTAAGAACCAACACATAATTGACAAGTGTCCCTCAATAAAAAATTAGTTTTGGGGTAATTTAGACCTTTTCACCATATTTATTTATAACTAATTAAAAATAATTATTAAAACATCCCTAAATTCATGCAAGTTTAATTCAAATCAAAGTTTGATTTTTTTAACATATCCATGATCTAGTAACTCTCCATGATCGAACCAACCTGTAGGAACCACCACAAAATATATAATCAACACAACACTATATAATTAGCATAACATCCTTAATCGTTCTCCATTATCAGCACATCGTCCTCAATCGTTCTCCATTATCAACATAAACGACATTAGCACAACATCCTTAATCGTTCTCCATTATCAGCACATCAGATGTGCTGATTATATCTACTTTTGGTGTTTGTTTGTATTATATTGTAATTAACACATAATCAGCACATTATCAGCACAATTATAAAACAACTTTTGGTAACTTTTTTAAAAGTTACTTTTATAAATAAAAAAAGGTATAGCAATATGGTACTCATTATTAAAGATAAAAAATACTTGATTTTATGTTATATTTTTAAAAAAAAAATAATGAAGTATATAAAAGTTATTTTAGTTTAAAAAACTTTGGTGGAATTTGTATTTAATTGAAAATGGTCAAATGACTAGCAATTTTACGAAATTACCCCTAACTTGTTAGTACTAATTTTTAAATTACAAGGGTTTTATTTATAATCAACCCCAACCCTTGATTTAAACTATCAATGGTTCATATATGTTCTTACGGTTCTTACAGTTAGCACTGTTTGTACAGGATCTCAACCCTACATGGTTATGCATAAACGGTGACATGTATGATGGCGAGTACTTTGTAGACAAAATGCATTGGGTGAAACTGAAACGGGTCAAACTAGTTGAAGGTTGTCAGCATGTCATTAATTTGTTGTACCCAACCCAGACCTACCCATTACTTGACCCGTCTACTGTGCCACCACTACTTCTTCGTAGAAAATGCTAGTTGATCTGTGTTTTTTTGTTCTGTAACAAGTCCAACATTTTTAAAACTAAAGCTGGCATTGAATTGAACAACCACTTTGAGAGAATGAGGTTACATGTATGGTTTCTAACTATCCATCATCAGACCTTCAAATCGCTCCTCTGATCTTTGTTTTAGTCTGGCATGATGGTTTTTGTTGGTGTATTTGAAGTAACTAGGTGGTCGACTTGATTTTCCACATGGTAAAGTTTTGAAGTTGTTATAGCACGAGTTAGCGGGCTTGTCACGAGCACAGTTTTGCCTACCATGTTGTGATTATCACCATCGATTAAGAAATTTCTAGGGCTTACAAGTGGTACTTGCAGTTCAGAGAAGAATACCAGGTTCCATTTGATGGAGGAATATGACAAAGAATAGATGTATTCAAAGCATTAGCTCTTGGTACGAAGTGGTTATGGTAATTCTACCAACAAATGGGAGAAAAACCTCAAAATTTTAGCGATTTTCTTAGAATTATACATGGTGATATTTTCTAATATTGTAGGTTGGGCGAGCGGTTATGTGTGGCTTAACAACAAAGGGTGAATATGGAGTAAAAACAGTGATCGAGATGTTGAAGGATGAACTAGAGTTCACAATGGCTCTTTCCGGCTGCCCCACTCTCAACGGTGTTACCAGGAACCATATCAGAACTTAGGTCGGTAATCGTCATTGTAGATTGTAGTTTTAAATCATCTTATGAAGAATCATTTGATATTGGTTTTTTTTAATCTAGAATAATAAAATTAAAAGTACTAATGAATCTACATTAGATTTGATTTGTATTGGAAATTAAAAATCGTTGCTTTGTTCAAAAGTATTGCACTTCAATACTTTCTAGCTGGATTTTGACCAACAGATTCTTTATATT